>CM038224.1:39296641-39502078 GCA_021442155.1 Cymbidium sinense
GTATATCTAAGATGTCCCATTTCTTACCCTGCTCCAAAACTATTGATGGTTCACACAATGATAAACTACTTTTTAAGAAAATTGTGCACCTACATGGTATTTCAGTCATTATGTATAATTATGATGTTATATTTGTTTCATACTTTTGAAAAACTTTATGAAAATTATATAATATTTAATTGTAATTCTTATTTGCTTTGCATTCTCAAATGATGGCCAAGTTGAAGTAGAATATTAAGGAACATACTTAAAATGTCTTGTTGAAAAAAAGTTTAGAATTTGACTTTCATTTGCCAACAACACTTGAATATAATAGTACCATTTCAAGAACTTCTAAAACTTCACCTTTAAGAAGACTTGTTGATGTAGATAACATTCCATCTTATGCATATTTTTTATTTAACATTCTCATTTGCTAAAGACTTTTAAAGCCTCCATGACACCATAAGATAATAAATTACTTTTATGTAATGATAAATATACTTATAGTATATTATAATTGATCAACAAAAGAATTTGAAGGTGATTATGTTTTGATGTGTATCCATCCTAAGTGATACAATCCCATTAAGTTTAAGTAATTACATGCAAGGGCTTGTGGCCCATTGAAAGTACATACAAATTTATTTTTCAATGTATATCACCTTGATTTGCTTGTTGATATGCAAATTTATCTAGTTGTTAATATTAAAGATATTCATCTAATGAGAAAAGAGTTAGCAAATCTCTAATTAGTTAGTATAACTCTTTGGTAAAAACATTATTCCCATTAATAGAATCTCTTATTTTTAAAAGGTAATTATATCATCAATGAATATGTTCCCATTAATCTAACTATTGAGTCTTGATTTTTAGTTCATTAGAAGAACAAATCACCTAATGATGACACTTGGCTAACCGCTCTAGCATGGAGACCTTGGCCCTTCAATTGATAAAAGATTTCATAGATTTCAACTCTATAGATTAGAGTTAAATTGTGCTTGGAAAAGTTAATATAGCACATCAAGAAGATCAATAAAATCAATCTAAAGGTTTGATTACTAGAGCTTAGATTAAAGCACAAGAAAAATATTATAATAGGCCCAATTATAAGATCCCAAGAAAAAACCTAATAAAGAGCTCATTATCTACAATATTTTAAATATATTTTATATTATTATATTTATTATATTGTATTTATCATTTATAAGCTTGTATAGCTAGCCATGATATGAAGGAAGCATTAAAAAATGAGTGGTTGGAGCCTCTCTTTAATAAATGGCCACCAACCGTACTTTTCCCTCCCTTATTCCTTCCATTTTCCCTCCAAAATTCTTTTCCCTAGAGTCTTGTAATGCCTATAAATATGGGTTTAGATACTTGTAATTTCAATTATTAAAAAAAATATCTTGAATAAACTACTTGTAATGCCCTAGATTTCATAGATTGTTTTCAATTTGCTATATCATAAGTTCTCATCTCCTAAACATTTTTTATGGTCTTATGTCAGTGTATTATATATCCCAAATTTCTAATAAAATAAACCACTCAAAATATAATTAATTTAAATATCTAATTTTAAAACCCAACCATAGGATAGTTGAAGTACTTCTTACTTCTTTAACATCCTATGCTCCCTAATTTTCTTCTTTTGGTCTCTTAAAAGAACTACTTAATGTTAGGCTAATCTTATTTGAAATTTTAAACCTATAATAAAAGAAGGTACTTGTGAGGTTCCATGTAAAATAAAGATAAATATTATGTTGCCTCTAATATTGAAGCCTAATTTAAAGAAAATTAGAAGGATGTGATGAAAGGGGAGAGGATGAAGTCCAACATAAGTGTAGCTGATGTGAGTTATGTGTTATAATTGAAGTATTTGCAATCCCAATTTTCCACTACTTTCATAACAATTTTTTGCTTGAATCAATTGTAATTTTTATTAATTAAAAATGGTTATGCAATATGTACTGCTTAGATATTTATTTATTGTGTTGTAAATAAATCTATCATGTTATGCATGTTGTGATCACTATCTATTGTATCTATCATATTTTAATTTATTTGGACACTATTTGGTCATTAATCAATAGCCATGTTTGGTGAAATTTGTCATATTATGTCTCTTGTGATTACTCTCTAAATCAGTTATATAATTTTCTACATTGAATAAACCTTGTTCAAACCTGTAATTCAGCTATTTTAAAAATTCTTCTAACAATATCTTATTTGAGCCTTTTCAAACTATGTTTAAACCCTAATGAAATTTAAAAAATGATTAATGTTCAATTAAGGCTTAAACAATATTCATTCATGGATCTCGCTTAAAGTCTAACTTTGATCAGATTTTGTTCGAACTTTGTCTAATCTAATTTGGTTGTGGTGACCTTTAAGAAGTGGTTGACAGCTTACATCCAAAATTATTAGTTTGTTCAAAATGTTTGAGCGGATATTTCCAAAAAAGATGAGTGCATATTTCTGCAATTTAAGTGAATAAATTTTGTTAAAGTTTCGAACTTAATTTAGCTCTAATAGTCATATTTTTTATAGTAAAATTAAATGATATGAGTTGCCATTATAATTTGTTCCTTTTATTTATGGAACACTTTATAGATTTATTTGAGCTAAGTTCTTATTATTTTAATTTTCTAAAATTTATTATGATTTTATTTAGATGTATTTTTCTTATTCATTTTATTATAAATTTATGATGAGAGATATTTTCAATCAAATAGATTAGAATGATAATTTTATTAAAGTTGTTATATATATTATAATAATAATTTTTAAAAAAATATTTTCTTTAACATTGTTGTTGTAGGGTTCTAAATTTGAATGAGAAATGTAAAGGGTTGTATTAGGTTGTCAACAGCTTCATAAAACTTGTCAAAAATTTATGCCATGAATTCTTTAATGCATTAATCTATGCAAGGCATTCCTTGGAAGAGATGTGTTGTATAGCTTGAATATAGTGAAAAAAGTGTGTGCAAGGGCATGCGATGCTCGTGTGGAGTGTTAAATATACAAGAGTTCCCATATTATGATGAATACAACAAAGATGTTAGTCTATGAAACTAAAACTAAAATAAAAACTTGAATTTATGTACTCTTATAGGCAAAATAATGGAATTAATGGATGTAATGATTCATAAAAAGATAGTTGGGAAAAAGCCAAGGTCAATGAAAGTCTAAGTTTTAAACTTTAGTATTCATGTATGAGCACTAGAAATAGTGTATATGTGATTATAGATAAGTGTTCGTAAAATAATATTATTAAAATTAATAAATTAGAGATAACATTCTAGCTTTATTATTGATGTTAAAATTATTAATATTATAAGTGTTTATGGTTCAAGTAGGTTTAGATGTATGTTTAAAAAAAAGGAAAAGGAAAGAATTAATACAAATGATACCTTAAAACAAATAGTATTTAATAGAAAAGATTTAAAAGCACATGTTGAGAGAGTGGTAGAAGATTTTAAAAGTATTAATGGTGGTGGCTAAAAGTGACTAATAAAGAAGATAGAACTATAGATTTTAGATTTTACTTATGATTTTATAATTATTAATATTTTATTTAAAAAAGAGAGGATATTATCATATATAAGAATTGAATTGGTAAAATACAAATTGATTATTTTTATGAGAAAAAATTATATTTTAAATTGTAAAGATTATAAGATCATTCTAATTGAATGTTTAAATACTCAACATTGACTACTAGCTTTACATTTCAAGATGGAGGGTTGGAAGTTGAATAACAACATTGAAACATTATTCTAAGATTTTATGGGAATACTTAAAGAATGATAAAAATTATTTTTAAGAGTAAGTTACAAGATCTTAATATTTAAAAAGTGAAAAGCTAATATTATGCAAAGTCAAAGTAGCAAGTGATATTAAGCAAGATGTAAAAAAATATACTTATAGAATCAAAAGAAAAGATCAAAACTAAAAAGTTGTTTTAAAAAATTAATTTAGATGCAAAAGCATGGATGATTGGAAAAGATATAAAGTAGCAAGAAAGAATTTTAAGAAAGTAATATGTAAAGCAAAGAATTTAGTATTTAATGAGTTATACAATAGATTGAATATTAAATAAGGTATATGATATATATAAGTTAGCTATGCAATGAGATAGGAGAAGTAAAAGGTTTAGTTCAGGTGAAGTACATTTAGGATGAAGATCATAAGTGATTTTCTTAGAAGATATTCTACATAAGTGAATTAGAAATTTTGATAAACTTTTCAATGAAGGTTAAGTGAAATACAAATGACTTTAGCAACTTTAATGTCCAAAATTAAAAATAGAAATTTTAGTTTCTATTTCTAATTACTAAAACCATAATTGAAAAGGCTTTAAAATATGAAGTGTGGAAATGTTGTAGGAGCTAATGATATTCTAGTATAAGTGTAAAACGCTAGGTGATTAAAGAATTTCTTGGCTTACTAAATTTTTAATATTATTTTAAAGACTAAAATGATACTAGATGAGTAAGGAAAGAGTTTTTTTTTTTTTTAGAATAAATGAAATGCTCGAGAGTGCAAATTATAGAAGAATTAAGTTAATATGCTATATACTAAAATTGTGTTAGAGAAATTTAGTATATGTTATGATTTCTTAAAAAAATTTTTAAAATCAATTTATATTTATGGAAGGTTATACATTTGTTGAGAGATTTGATAAAAGAACTATAGAGAGAGTAAGGACGATCCACATAAGATAATTATTAGTTTAAAGAAAGCATATAAAGTTTCAAGGAACCGCTTTAGAGTTTTAGAAATGAAAGGAGCTCATATTACTGTATTCAAGTCATTAAGGATATGCATACCGCATTGTTAAGTGAGTTCAAATATAAGGAGGATTGACCAAGTATTTTCTATTTCAGTTAAATTATATCAATGATTATTTTATTTTTTTTGTTTAGTTATGGGTGTTCTTACTAGACATTTACGATACTTACTAGACATTTATAGGAGGATGTACCTTGGCATGTGTGTTTTTGTTGATGATATTCTTCTTGTTGATAATACTAGAGAGTGAGATCAAGACAACATAAGTTATGGAGGTCAACCTTAGAGTCTAAAGGCTTCTATTTGAGTAGATCTAAAATTGAATATGTGGAGTGTAATTTTACTAGTAGTAGATCTAATGGTGTGGTTGGAAGAATAAGTAATCAAGTCATTAAGAAGAGTGAATGTTTTAGATACCTCAAGTCTATTGTTCAAAGTGATGGTGAAATAGATGGGGATATTATTAGTAGCATAAAGTTTGATGGTGAAGTGTAGGAATGCATTGGGCCTATTTTGTGTTAAAAAAGTATCGCTTACACTTTAAGGAAAAATTTTATAAGATGATGGTGAGACCTGCAATGTTTTATGGCACAAAATGTTGGCAAGTAAAAGAGAAGCATAAAAATAAGTGATGTGTCGGAGAGATGAGGATGCTCAGGGAATGAGTGGCTTTACACTTATAGAAAAAAAAGGTGAAATGAATATATCCTTGGAAGGGTTGGAGTAACTTCAATGGTAGATAAGATTAAAAATTAACTTAGATGATTTTGTCACATAAAATGTCACCATCTAATGACCTAGATAGGAGAATAGATTTATTATATTTGTCCTATGATAAGAAAGGTAGAGGTGGACCTTAAAAGCGGTTTAAGAAGTATAAAAAAATGAAATTAATTTATTATGATTAAATGAAAATATGTTAATAGGACATATTAGAAAAATGATTTATGTATCCAAGCCCATGTAATGAGATAAAGGCTTGTTATAATGATATATTTTCTCATAATAATTGCACAATTAATTTAATAAATAGTTTTGGCATAACTAAATAAAACAATCATTTAAATTCTATCTTTTTCTGCAAAACATGACATCTTTATGGATTTTTCGTAAGCTATAATCATTAAATTTTTTAAGTTTTATAAAAGATTTTTTCCAAAAGAAAAGTTTTTAAAATATTGAAAGCAATCTCAAGGTCTTTAAATCATTTAATCCTCTAGCTGCGTATCCTGAAAAATTCATGATTTTAGACCATTATCTCCTATTTAACGGAAGGTTTTCGCAATCTTAATTAAGATATAAAATCACCTACGTAAGTTGAACATATTTTAGAAAAATTGCTAAAATTATTGAAAAATCTAGTGGTCTAATTTCAAATGCTATAAACGTTGCTCATCTTTCAACCATTGAATAACTGAAAGACCCAACCATACGATTGAGGGTATTTTAGTACAAGTAAAAATCTATATAGCTCATCTGTCTCCATTAGAATTTGAGTTATACTAACTTTCTCTACCAACTCATTTTAATACTCTATTCTTACACAAGCTTCTTTCTTGACATTTGGAGATTCTTAGATGCATTTCTAAAACAAATAGCAAAGATAGGTGCTTAACTTGAAATATATTTTATGCACAATAATATAAGGTTGAAATTTTTGAAAGAGTTTAGATTAAAAGCATGCATTAATTGACTCTTAATCATTTATTCTATATTTTTATCTATATATTTCTTTTATTATTTAATATCATTTATGTAGTTTTCTCACGATTTGCCTCCTCAACCAATGAGGCCTCATCTCTCAATAACTTGAACTTTTAAAGTTCTTCCTTGGGCTACAACAAGGTGCATCAATATTTTGGTCAGCTACATGATGTGTGTTTGAGCTTTAATGAACTTCCTTCTAGATATTTGATCTATGATGCACGGACACTCTTAGAATTAGTGGCATGCAGTAGCCGATATATGTCAGACACTAACACTAGCTCGATTCACCTCTAACGCACTTAATTAAAATCATAATTTTTTAAAAAAAGATTAAACATGCTTGTCAAACACACGTACACATGTGTCTTTATATTAAAATTAAATTAAAAATTTATTTTCAATATAACTTATTTCTTAACTAATATATGTGCCCTGAGGATGTGCTTGGCTCTCTCATCCAACCCATCTCTTTATAGGATTTCTCGTCTGACCAAAGAGCATTGTCGATCGTTGCTACTGCTTTTTCCTTCGCCATCGTCGTCAATGTTGAAGGTCAGTACCATCATGTTGCTACTACTCTTTCCAATTTTTAATTAATGCTTATTTATATTTGGTTAGATATAAAATTTATTATATTATCTTATGTGTGTCTATGTCCTCTATTTTCAATAATAGATGTATCATGTCATATCATCGTTATCCACATCATATTAGGGAAAAATTTTTAAAATAAATGTTAATCTTTTAGGCAGAAAAAATTTTTTTTAAGAAAATAGTCGTCATTGACGACGTGACGATGTCATCCGCGGAATTAATTTTTTTTCTGATTTTATAAGCATGCAGAGAGAAGGGAGAGAGAGAGAGAGAGAGAGAGAGAGAGAGAGAGAGAGAGAGAAGAGGAGAGGGAGAGAGATTTTATTAATTTTTAATTAATATAATTATTTAAAATATTTAAAATATATAATTTAAAATACTTTTATCAAATATTTAATAACTATTTATATATTTAGTTATTTATTTATTTATATATATATATATATATATATATATATATATATTTAAAAATACAATTTAATATAGTTATTATATATATATTTTATTTATTTAATTAGTTATTTATTTATTTAAAAATATTTATTTATTTAAAATACATAATTAGTTAAATAAATAAAAAAATTTTAATTATATAAATATTTAGTTATTTATACCTTTATAAAATAGTTATTTATATATTTATATTTATTATATAAAGTATATATTATATAAATATTTTATAAATTTTATAAATAAAGTTATATATATATTTATAAATTTATTTAGTTATTTATATTTTTAAATTATAAATATTTTAAGTTATATAAATAATTTAAAATATTTAAAATATATAATTTAAAATAATTTTATAAAATATTTATATTAAATATATATATATATATATATATTATTTTTATTTTATATAATAAACAAAATATTAAAAAATATAAAAATATAAAAAAATAAAATAAAAAAAAATTTTTATAAATAAAAAAGAAAGGAAAAATATATAATATAAATAAATATTTTATAAATATATTAAATAAAAAATTTTATATAAAAAATTTTATTTATAATTAATATATATTTTAAATAAAAAAATATTTTAAATAAATAAATAAAATTATATATATATATATATATATATAATATATATATATATATATATAATATAATATAATATATATATATAATATATATATATTATATAAATAAATATATATATAATAATATATATATATATATAAATATTTATATATATATAATATATATTATATTATATATTTATAAAACATTTATATAATTTATTTCTTTTTATTTATTATAAAAATATATTATATTATTTAAATTTATTATATATTTATTAAATATTATTTTAAAATATATTTATTAAATAAAATATTATATTTAAATTATATATTATATTAAAAATTAATAAATTATTATATATAATAATATTATTAAAAAATTTTATAAATATAATATTTAATATATATTATATATATATATATATATATATATATATATATATATATATATATATATATATATATATATATATATATATAAATATAAATAAAAATATAAATATTTAGTTAAATATTTTATAAAAATATTTTTAAATTAGATATTTTAAATATTTTAAATAATTATATTAATTAAAAAATAATAAAACCTCTCTCTCTCCTCTATGCTTCCTAAAATCAAAAAAAAATTAATTCATTGATACTAACGTGGATACGTCACGCCAAATATCATTAAATGGACGAATGCCTATTTTCTTAAAAAAAAATTTCATGCCTAAAGCCTAATTAATTAACATTATTTTAAAAATTTTGCCCATCATATTATTTGATCGGTCTATTTTTGACATACACCAACAAATATAGGTGAATATTATATAAAAAAGAGTATATATTTCTACTTGATCTATACATATAAACTAAAGAAGTGCAATAGTGAAAATATTTGTTTTATAAAGTTTTCCAAAAAAAAAAAAAATACTTGTGATAATGACTAGATATTACTCACATTTGAGTGTGGAGTATTATTTAAAATTTGCCTCGAGCAACATTAATTTGAATAAGGTTCAAACAATATTTGAATCATATTTCAACAAAGTTTGCATTATGTTTTAATCTTGCTTGAACTTTTTTTGAATATGGTTAAAACTATATTTCAACAATTTCAATTTATATTTAAATCATGTTAAAACTTTGTTTGAACATATGTTAGAATCATATTTAAATAAGATTCAAGCAAGTTTTGGATATGCTTCAAATATTAATCAAATATGGTTAAGATATAGTTCCAACAAAGTAATATGAATTAAATATGTTCAAATAAGATCTAAATTAGGAACATAGTTCAACTAAGAAATTGGTCCATAAGAATTAAACTTGATCTTGATATGCCCTACTACAAATATGGTAGAGTGTGTTTTCCATAGCATTCACACTGCAAACTATTGAGTTAATATAATATAGAGTGCAAATGTAATAGTTGTAAGAAATCTGAGATTAGGAGATATTGCACAATAATCATAATGTAATATAGTGCAATCATTTATAATATAAAGAATGAAGAAAAAAATCTATAAGATGTAAATTAAGAAGGATTAGAAATGTACATAAATGGATTAATGAAACAATATACATAAAAACCATAACATAAATAATTAATATTTAAATAGAGAAAAGTAATGTATAATTGAAGGACTTATGGATCTACACATAAATGTTTCTGGTAGAATTATATATGACTAGATGTACATTTAAGAAATTTTTTCTTTAAAATCTAGTATATTTTGTATTGTATTGTATAAACTTCACAATCTACTCTATAAATATGTCATAAAACACTCATTAAAATTTATGAGCAAGAATTGCTTAAAAGTACTTATATTTATGGCTTGAAGACCTTATTAGTGGTCATCTTTCTTTGTTATTAAAAAGATTTAGAGGAGAAAAAATTCTACCTATTATCAAATAGCTTTAACATCTCAAACAATATAGGCAAGTACTTATAGAATGCACTCATCATTACTTACAAGGTCTGCATTGAGGTATATGAGGGGGTTAAAGCTATAGAAAGTGTGATCTTAAATATTATTTAATGTATTTTATTTTAGTTTACTAGAAAGTAGATGAGTTCTGCATCAGTCCATGACTTCCAAAATTTTTGTTCTTCTCTTATGACATGTATGAAGGCTTCTTTCAGGTACTCAAAAAATTCTTTCCTCTTTAACTTTTGTGTTTGTAGAGATTGCAGATCTATAATATTCATGAAAGGTAATCCAACACATACACCAAATACATATTAGAAAATATAAGGAATTAATATGTTAGAAGAATAATTAAAAGTTAAAGTTAATGTAAACCATTTTTTTTGAACTTATAATTTTAATAAAATAATATATTCCTTGCCTTACTATTTGACTATACTGTTGGAGTATGCAATTATTAGAATCATGTAGTATTTTCATCACGTACTCTTAGATTAATAACTTTAGAGTTATCAACTAATCTTGGCATCTAAGACTTAAAGAAAGCAAACTACTTCTCATCAATTAGGAAAAGATAATGAGCAAAGATTTATGGTCTTGTGCCTTTTTGAAAGGATTTATGAAATTCTCGATCAATACTTTTCATTTTGACTCTTTCTTCTAAACTCTACTAACTTTATCAAGCCAGTATGTGTAATTACATGAGTAAATATTTTTTGACTTCTCCATTTCTTTTTTCAATATATATATATACATATATATATATATACATATATATATATACCTCTT
Organism: Cymbidium sinense; assembly: GCA_021442155.1. Classification (NCBI taxonomy): domain Eukaryota; kingdom Viridiplantae; phylum Streptophyta; class Magnoliopsida; order Asparagales; family Orchidaceae; genus Cymbidium; species Cymbidium sinense. The sequence goes on from CM038224.1 coordinate 39,307,449, forward strand.
TTTTATCTCTTCCAAAAACTGAGTCCATATAGTCTCATAATTGAATAAATTATTGATCAAACTGAACTTGCTTTTAGACTTCAATTATCCTGGCCTTTAACTTGACAGTTTCTGTAATTAGATACGCCTCTCTTTCATGCTTTCGTTTGAAAAAACTATATTCTTTCCCATTTAAGTCTTACAATTATTCAGTCATATAAAAAGATTTCTCGCTCAACTCGATCAACCTAAGCTAGGCACGACTCAAGAGTGCTGAAGAAACTTAATAATTCCAACACTTTTGCTACTATTATATATAATGCAACGAGTCACTAATGGGCTTCTCATATGCTCTAAAAGTTTTTTGCATGCTTTCACCATAAGATTAATGGCCATTGCAAGAGATCGTCTCCTTCTTAAAATCCTTTTCAGCAAGATGGTGGCAACATTTTGAGCTTTCAGCCTGTCTGCCTTCTCCATCTTGTTGAAGCTGACCTCCAACTCTTTATCTAAATTCTTACTACGCTCAACATCTTTAATTTATTTACAGGGAGAACAAGGCAACAATCATTTTCATAAATTTTTATTCCTAAGCTCATTTGATAAAAATTTAATACTCACCTCCATTATAAGAAAATATTTTATTTTTGATATAATTATAATGTGCATATAATTGTATAGTAGATAACATAATATTATCAAAGATTCATCTTTTTCTTTAATCTTTATATTAAAATTTATTAGATCCAAAATTATCTTATTATAAACATCCAAGTATTGTCCGCATCATATTTCATGCAAACTTCAAATGATTATTACTTAAAATTAATCCATGAGTTGCAACATAAAGGAAATCTCATGGAGTGAAACATTATGTAATCGAGTTTTTGAAGCAAGAAATTAAAATACTTTTTTTATTTAAGGAGAAAATAAAGTAACATATAAGAAGAAATAAGTAATTTCTTAAATTCATTTTCTCTCTCTAGCTCTTTAACTTAATGCTTACTCTAAAGTTTTATGACCCATGGTACAACATTTACTCTCCCCAATTAAGATGATGAATACTCAATCATTTTCCATCACTTACCTAACTTTCCTTCGTACAATGGTGGATAAATATTATTTTCAATATTGATGCTATTGAAATCCACTAAATACTATTATGAGGAAGATATATAAACACAATTACTTGGTAAAGATAGTCATTTCCGAAAAAAAAAATGTATAATTTATATATGATACTCAACTAAACTATAGTTTAAAATTAGATTTAAAACTCCACCTAACTAATGACCATTACGCATAGCTTACGCCACACTTATGTCATTACATGCCAAAGTAATCGGAAGTGTGGTGTGAATGCATCCAAAGCCTGAAGTCACAATATTTATAAGTATAAACTACTCCAGCTAGCGATACCTAAACCCACCAAATCAGTACACTCATCGAAAAGCACATGTCACTAAAAACCATTTTTGCACCTTTAATTGTACCTTTATAAGTAATTAAGCCAATTTTAAGCTAAGCCCATTATAATTTATTAATGACTTATGGTGACCGTTCCTTTAGAAAATTTATTAAGGGCGGAGTTTGGACATAAAGCTATGTTCACATATATACATTTTTTTTTCTTTTTTCTTAAGATTTAAGAAATATTTTAAATATTTTTAATATAATATAAATATTTTAAGCACAATTTAATAAAAATAAAAATAGTTAAAATAACTAATTTTTTAGGGTTTTTTTATTTTTTATTGCCCTCAAAATATCCTTGTATAAATAATATGTGATGTTATTAGAAGTGTTTAAAATAAAAATAATAAAAATAATAAAAAAATATTTAAAATACTCTCTAATCTCTAAGAAAAAAAGAAAACTGATGAACACATATTGTGTATATCAGTATATAATAAAAATCTTGACATAATAATTTCTTTCATCATATATATATATATATGACGTTTTAATCTGTGATCACCTTTTGACCTTACCAACTTTTGTTGAACTGTAAGTATTTCTGGGTGACTGAAACTTTCCATCGCACTATAATTTTCAGTTATCATATAAAATTATGCTAAAAGAGTAAAAAGGTAAGAAGTAATTACGCATGTGATATTCAACTAATATATATTTATAAATATAATATTTTAATTATAAATTTATCTATTTAAGTATTTACAATTAAAATTATTAAATACTTTATAAAATAAAAAAAATAAACTAAACTTTTATTATGAATTTTAAATTTAGATTATAATTTAAAAAATTAAAGTAAAATGCTAGTTTATAAATATATAACAATTAATATATGTATGTAATTGCCCCAAAGATAAATAATGTGGCTAACTGCTGCAATATTTTAGTTACAATTATAACAAATATGGATAAAATTAATACAGAATCACACTTTTAACAAATATGAACATTTTAAAAATTCACTTCATCCTTGTGCGCTTTGGAGTTTATCAATGGGGTATTTACAGAATAATTAATTATTAAGATTGGATTTGTTTGTGAGAGCTTGATGCTGCTCCTCCCACCAATTAAAGACCTCAGTTGAATGAATGATTGAGTTAGAGATAGGTATCTCCTCTCTCTCTCTCTCTCTCTCTCTCTCTCTCTCTCTCTCTCTCTCTCTCTCATGCTTCTCAATCTATGCAAAACTTTAAACAAGATTGGTCATAAAATTTAATTTCTATTTTAACCTTATTTAGATATTATCCAACCTTATTTAACCCTTCTTTAACTCTTGTTTAATAACAAAACTCCTTTAACATTTATAGAATTTTTTTTCTTTTGATTAGATATGAGCATGTATAAGTAATTACCTAATTGCATTGATATAAATTTTATTTGTTTATTATCATCACAACACTCTATTTTATTTTATTTTATAATTAATTTATAATTTTATGTGATGCCTTTTCTTTTATTCATTATTGAGTATAAGATAAATAAATATTTAAGGAAAAATATTTTACGCTAATCTTAATATATTAATTAAACAATTTAAGATAAATTCAAATATGCAAGATTTTCTTTTAAAATTAACTAAATGGATTTTGCAAAATTTTGATGGAAAAATTAATCTCTATACAAGCTATATAGCAAAGCTTACTAATACTAGGTTAGATCTAAAATATAGCTAGTCTCTTTGTATATAATTGATCTCACCAAAATATCAATAACTAGTATGCACATCATGTTTCTTAGTATATAAGGTATGAATTTCATTGATATGCCTTAGGGTTTATCATACTAGCTATATCTAGATAAGACTATAAATTCAATGGAATAGCTCTACTTACATATAATTAGGCTATCACATTCCCTTCTTTAATGAGCATTAATTCTTTATATTGTTAGAGATTATAAGTCCTTTAAAATTTTTTTATGATCTATGTAAATTCATCCATTTTTTTATTTGAGATTATGATATTAATTATAGATGATATAACCCATAGTTACCGATAAAGTATTTCATGGCTAGTTTAGATCGACATTACATAATTAAGCAATATTGAGTTTGATAACTTATGATGGCAAATACAAAATAAAAAAAATTAATTTTATTATTTCTATGTTTGTTGGATTTTTTACTACACGCATCACCCATTATGTCTAATTTAGATTCTACTAGCTATATCATGATCTAATGATTAATATCACATAAAATTTCCATATGGAGAGAGAGTTGTTTCACTTTATTATGATGATTTATCCTTGTCTTGTGACTTGACTAGTTTCAAAGCATATACTACCTTATTAGGGCAATAAATTTTGAATCAAAATATCTTCTTCAAGTTAATTCTAGCTAATCAAAATATAAACATATCTTCAATAATTGAAAGTGTCTCAAAATGGTCTCCTCAACTATAATTAATCTTAGTGAACAAAGTCCCATTATGAGATTAATAAAAAATTCCTTATATGAAGTGACTTGAACACATAATATGATTTCTTATGAATATTTTATACAAGTTTAAATAATAATTATTAGCACAAGCTCATTAGACCTCTTTCCTTATCTTTTCTTCATGAATTTCCTATTTGAGAAGAGAACTCTCATATTATAATCTTTTTTTTCCATATAAGGCTTCTTAGATTCTCATGTATTACTGATATAACTATTTGATTACTCTTCATTGTGCTATAGCTATTGATTACATTCTATTGTACCATGGCCAATGGATTTCACTCTATTTTATCTATCTTAAAATGTCCTGTCTTATAATAATTTTGACTACATTATATTGCATCAACCATGTAGCATGTTGTGTCAAAGTTGTTGGATTACACTCTTTGTATCTTCTATAAGATAAATTCTATTTGAATCCTCTTAGAATAAGGTTAAAAGATGATTCAAATAAAATTCAAATCATGTAAAAGATTTGAACTCTCTTTGAACCATATTCAACTTTTTATTAAAATAATATTTTTTGAACCATATTCAAGCCTAAAATATGTAGTTTGTAGTCAAAAGAGGTGAAATTTTACTCCAAAATGAATATTCATGCATTTTTTTTAAATAAATAGCTATTATATTTGATCAATTAAGAATATTGTAATTATATAAATTAAAATTTTAAAATATCTAATAAAATAACATATATATATATATATATATATATATATATATATATATATATATATATATATATATATATATATATATATATGATAATACAAATAATAGAAAAAATTGAGGTTGAGTAATCTAAGTTGGGTTGGGTGGAATTGATGCATTTAAGATTTCAAGTCTGATTTGGATTGATATGTGAACCCGAAAGTGACTCAAAATTGACCCATTGAGGTGGCTCTTAAATTTGTGGCCTTAAACCTTCCTCCCGATTTCTCGAGTCTTGACTCTCGCAATTAATAACCTAACCTAATTTCGCTATTCAGCATTTTGGCTTCTCAAAGCTTGACCTTATCATCTTATCCCTCATCAGCTCACCTCGACGACAAAGGTAAAGCTCTTTACACCTTTACATCAACATTTGCAAATTGTTAAGCCACAAAGCCGCCCATCATTGCATTTGCAAGTCTTTGCTAGGTTTGCACTTCACACACCTCCACGTGGTGGAAGCTTCATGGCTTTGTGAGTTTGTGTAATGGTATATGTTTTTCATTATTTAGAATATTTGATGGCATAAAATATAGGAAGTTTTGAAATACTTGAAAGCTTAGTTAATTTGTGTTTGGTCATTTGGGGATGCCACTAAAGCTTCTCTATTTGATTATTTTTAAAAAAACTTAAAGTAAAACACTAAAACTAATGTGTTCGGCTTTGAGCTTTGTTTGTGTTTGGTTGTTTGGGGTTGCCACTAAGCTATTTCAAACTTTAAGGAAATTTGAAACTCAAAGTGAAAGTAATGTGTTTGACCTTCACAACATTTCTTTATTTTATTTGACGTCTTACACTCCTACAATATTTCTTTTACTAGGGTTTGGCCCTTACAACAATTTGGTCGATTGGTCCTTTCTTTTTGTTCCTTTTTGTGTTCCAAGGTACATGTTTTACAGATTGTAATGCAGAAAGCATTTTTGTTTATCTTGTATTGAGAAGAGCCACAAATAAAATCATTTATCATCTTTGCTTCTTGATTTAAGTAGTTTAAAATTTTAGAAATATGCTTCACAAAAAATTAGGTGGGCAGGCACAATAATTTAGTTTGAAACCTTCAAATTTCAAATGTTTGATGTGTTTTCTAATAAAACTTACATGGGCATTTAAGTATACAATTTTATATGATGTTATTCTTATGAGCTTGTTACAATGCACTAAATGCTTTAAAAAAGCATTAAAATTAATGTGTGATGGTGTCCTGGGTTATGTATTATTCATTATTTTGATAGCATTGATATTATTTGTTTGATTGATCATTTATCAATTACTCATTGTAAACTTCTCTATTTAAATGGAAGATTCTAGTACATTTATTGATATTGCTAACACTAGAAAGAAAGAGAATTTTATTTAAGCAAAAGTTGAGGAGAATGAAACTAGAGAAATAGATGACAAGGCATGTAATAGACATGCTAGAAAGAAGAGAAGATTGACTTCATTTGTATGGGGACATTTTTATATACTATCACCTAAAAATGATGGAAAATAGAGATGTAAATGTAAGAAGTGTGGTGCAAATTACATATGTGATAGTAAGTTCAGCCTTGGTAATTTAATATAGGTTTCCGTAAATTGCTACGGTGGCTAGTGATGTTTTGTGTATACCATTTTTTACTATTGCTTCAGAAAGTGCAAGTAGAAATAATGGAAGAATTCTTGATTAATATTGAAGTGTACTAAAACATGTCATTATTGAGGCACTCGTGTCTACAAAGGATTGGTTATATGGTGACCAAGATTGAAACATACTTTTAATTATCCACTTTTTTACATGTTTCATAAATTGCACATTTCTAAGTTAAAACATCCATTTTTGTAGATTTACTTGACTCGAACTTGAAAGGTTACTAAAAAATATCATGAGGAGTACCATCACTCAAATTAATAGAGAAGATGGATAATTTAGTTGACACGGCAAATTAGTTTTTCTCATTTTTCTATAATTATAATTTGAACTTTGATGGATGATAGTTATATTATTGAACTTTATTTTGGAAAATATTGCACTTTATAGCTTGTGGTGCTCATATGTGATAATGTGATTGTACTATTGTAGGTTCTATGCTTAAATGTTTTTATAATTTTTTTAGATTGTAAACTGATGTGGTGGACTAACATGAAAAACTATGATGATATATGTAATTTGATTTGCATCCCTTTATGGCTTTACCTCATGATGTTGCAATTGTATTTATATAAATATGTATTATAAGGTCTACACTTTTGAAGCCTATTCTAGTCCACTATATTTTGCATTAACATGCATTCTCTCACTTTGATTTGACATATTAAAATGACTTTTTTTAATATTATAGCCATATAACTTTAGAGTTAATCGTTAGTGCAATTATGCTCGATTGTACTTATATTCCTCTTTAATCATGCCTTCTTGATTAAATAATTTCTTAGACTATTTATGTTCTTTTGATCTAGACTACTCATAATATAATCATATCCCTTTGATTATACTACACACCTTTTGTCATACTCTTTTCATAGGTAATGCTTTAAATTGGTTATGCTCTTTTAGTCAAATTCATTCTTAGTCACACTTTTTGAATAAAATATCTCCTAGTCTAATTATGAATTTTTGACTATTTTTTCTATTTTTGATATGACCTTGCTCTTTTCGAACAATATGATATTGTTTTATTAACTTTATTGATCGACTGAATTCTGTGATTAATAGAGTATCATTCTCACAAAGATTGAGTGAGTTAATTACTAATTTATACTAAGTTCACTATTATCAAAGTAAAGTTTTTAGAATCAAAATATTTTTTAACTTTTAGAAAATATATTTTTTATAGTTTTGCATGAAATAAAGTTGATGTTCTTATGATTAAAATTAGTACTCTAAATTTATGCAGTTTTGGTGATTATCTAGACTAAATTATCTTTGAACAAACTTGACGCCGCGGCACTATGGGTTCAACGCCAAGTGTTAACTCGATTTTCTACTTATGAATGACATTTATAGTATCAAGCATAAATATATATGCTATATTATCTATGTCTCCCTAACCAACCAATCTATATTTTGAAAGTTTATTTTCATTTTCATCTATAGACATCTATTTGTTTATCCCTAAATGTCCAATGTTTTAACATTATATTTTATATTTTAGAGTAAATTATGCTAGCATAATTTATATATTTTCCACAAACATAGTTTAATACAATACAATATTTACAAATAATATTATTTAGCTATTCAACAAGAATAAGAGAGAAAGGAAAGAGATAATCAGTAATTTCTTCTAAATTTACTCTTTATTGCCTTCTCCCTACTTCCTGGAGAAACAAATGACTTTAGTTACAAACTCTATCTGGATCATCTTCACCTTATCTTCCACAAGAGTTGACACTTTACACCGTAAAACATAATATAAACTAAACTCACATAGCACTCACACAAGACACAACATGGCACTTGCGTGTCAATCTCGAGCTCTCACTCACTCACACTTAAAAATCACACAAGCCAAAATAATTTTTCTATAGAGAATTGATCCCTATTTATAATCTAGGTGGTTGCTCCCTTAGAACTGGAATGAAAATTGCCCAAAAGTTTTTGTCAAAACCACTTACTTGTCGTGTTGCATCAATGTTGTGAGTATGGTGCCTATGCATGTACAACGCCGCGACATCGATGGGTAGTTGCAATGCTGGATCCTCTATTTTTTGGCTTGATTCAGTGATTTTATAGTGCTACGGTGCTCAAGGTGCAATACTTTAATGCTGTAAGATCCATCTTGGTGTCCTCTAGCTAAAATTTATCTAAGTCCTTAATGTTGTGGCACTGCTCTGTAACGCCTAAAAGCTATCCTTAATGTCTTTTGATTCTTGATCCTTGTGAACCACGACACTGCCTTTCGGTGCCTAAGCGCTATATTCTTTGTCTTTCGTCTAAAATTAAGCCAAATACAGTGCAACGATGTTTCTTTTGCAACACCTAGGCGTTGGGCCTAGTTTTTACTTTTTCCTTTGAATTTTTAAAATTTTCTGTTTCAACATAAAACTAACTATAAATAGCATATTTTTATAGAAGTTAAATAAGTAATTAGTATAAAACATACTAAAAATTTAACATAATTACTACTAAACATTTATTCAAAGTTATTCTTTTTAAAACTTTTAAGACAGCATTATCTTTTAGCCAAGAAGTGAACACAATTAATTAATTATGATTATTATAAATCATATCAAGTCAATTTTTTATAATTTTAAGAGCAATAATTTATCTGTCAAAAAATTAATATTTTTTTCATACAAGGTCTACACTTATGATGCATTGACATGAACATGATGATGCAAACATGACAAGATACGAACATGAGGCATGCTTGACACTGCAAAAAGTAGGACAAGACACACTTTTGACATGTCATAAAAAACATTAATGTATTTATTCTAATAAATTTTAACAAACAAATATAAATAAAGAATTTGCAACAAGTGAATAAAACAAGCTAAAAGCTCCTGAATGCAAATAATATGTTTAATAAGACAATTCATAAATTTTATATAACCACAAGATAATATAGAACAAAAATATTTTTAATTTGTTCATTGAAATATCAAAATATAAACATCAATATTTAATAGAAAACAATTCAACAATGAACTATAAATTTTAATTTTCTCTTTCATTCACATGTCTTTGACCTCTATTATCATCATCATTGAATAAAATAACTTCTAATTCAGGCTTATCAAGAGATAGATTTGTAATTTATTGAATTCTCATATCATCAATAGATTCAAATCCATCTCCTATAACATAGAACATCTTGTTATCACCTTCAATGTAAATTTGAGACTTTCTTGATAGAAGATAGAGATTATTGTGAACATAAACCAAATCTTCAGCTCATTATGGAGTTATTTTGTTCCTCTTTATTGATTATATGAATGAATAAGTGCTCCAATTTCTCTCACAAGTGAAAGAAGAAACTTGATTAAAAAGTTTTATAGCAAAAGTTTGAAGAAGTGGTGTTAAAGCTTCATGAATTAACCATCATATCTACGGTTCCATCTTCCACCTATCACACAAAAATTCTTGATCTCCAACTTCATTTAAATAACTAAAAAATTTAGCTAACTCCACAATTACTACTAGTCTTTTTCATAATCATTTAGGAAGAATTATAATAACCAAGACTTTTTCATATTTGAAATTTCTAAATCTTTTTTTGGTGAAATACAATGAGGATTCTCTAAAATTCATTCTTAGCTTGAGTTTCTTTATAAAAAATAATAAAAATAAAATTAGATAATAAATATATTATGAAAAGAAAATATTTTAATATTTAAAATGTAACTTACCTAGGATTTAAAGAGTAAGCCATGCAATGTAAAGTGTGTTTCTTTCCCCTTGTACTCCAAAATAATTTGAATAACAGTCCAAAATCTTTAAGTCCTTCTAAATTGACTTGCTTCTATGTTCTATATCCTCTTTTACCTTAAGTAACATAGTATTCCACATCTATAAATGCAAACATGGATAACTGTAATAGTAGCTCGAATATAGCTAACTGTGGTGTTTTTATTTGTAGTGTTGTAGGGACATCATACAGATCTAGGAGGTACTTATTTAAATGATCGAGAATGACATCTAAAGAATGATATCTCATCTCAAGAGATAGAAATATCACCATATAATGGACTCAATAATCTAATAAGACTCCTAAGGCATATCGATCTACATATACGAGAGCCCTTTTTCTTTACATGGATGAAATAAAGTTAGTATATTTTAAGTCGGGCTCTTTAGTTTTCTATGAAGGTGTTGACCTCTTTTCAACTCCATCCTCTTAGACTTAGGAATCTTCTAGACACTAAGATTTTCTTAGTCATAAGACACATCTAGTGATTAGGTGAACACTTAACCTAAGCCAGAGACTTAGAAGTGTTAATCATAAGATTAGGCTATGCCTTCAGGGTTAAGGAAATTACTTATCCCATAGCCTAAACACAATCTAGATACACTTTCTCAAATCAAACCCAAACTCAATTCTCAAACCAAATCTCAAATTCAAATTCAAATTTCAAATCTAATTTCAAAATTTGACTCCAAATGATTGAAACCCAAAATCAACTTCAAATCCTAAAATCCCTTCCTAAGCCATATGAACCACATTCATAAGCTTAACCAAAACTCCCATTAAATCAAATCAAACTCAATTGATCTCTTTATAAATCAATAATTCCTTCATTTATATTCATAAATATAAATGAAATCCAAATTCAAATGACCAAAACTATATCAAAAATTAAATTCAAACTCAATCTAAACCCTTTAAGCCAATTCTTTGGACTTAGCCAAATTCTATCCAGATTAAGTCAAAACCAATGAATTTTCTCTTGAATCAATCATTCATTCAATTATCTACCCAAATATAAATGAAACCTACAATCATCAAATCAAATCGAAACCAACCCAAGTCAAACCCAACCTAGCCCTTTTGACTTGAAAATTTCAAATGAGCCAAAATCCCTTAGACTCCAAATTGAATGTCGTTGAATTTATATTCCAATTTAGGGCTCATATATAAGTTCAACTAAATTAGAATCAAACCAAAACCAAACTAATTGACCCACTTAGGTCCACTTGACCCAAAATGAGCTAAAGGACCCATTTGAGCCAACTTTTAATCCAACTTAAATTAGACCGAACCAAGCTCACCAAAATCTTCCAACATGATTGTTGATCACCATAGGATGATCAATTGCAATCAATTGGGTCAAACAAAGTCCAATTGGCTAATCTAGGGCTCATATGGCAGCAAGATAAAACTTTGGAGCAAAAATCCAAAGTCCTCAATCAATCTATCATCCATTCCAATCACCCCAACAAGATGGCAATCAATTTGGAGCCAAAAAAATCAAAAAAAGATTGTATTTTTGGCCATTATAAAAGGATGGGGAGATGAGTCTTTAGATCTCTTCCTCCTATCACCATTCAGCCTCCAAAAGCTCCCCAAAGTAAAAAATGAACCCATCCCCCACTTCTTGGAGCCTTCTTGAGCTCAAAAACACAAGTAATTGCTCTTCCGGTGAGGCGACGGTAGACATCGGAGAAGACGACGTTCCGAAGGGAGGCAAGGGCTAAAGATCACTCCAAAGCTTCCTCACATACCTAAGAGTTCGCTCAGATCTTCATCGCCACCGAGAATCATCCCGGGCGAGGTAAATTTTGCCAAACCATAGCCGGCCTTAGGATTTCACACATTTTGTATTAATTTTCTCATGATTTTAGGAATTTTTCTTAGATAATCCAGCATTTTTACTTTAAATCATCCAAATTAGGAAATAGAATTTTTTCGGTGCGAATCGGCGTGAAAATGGGTTCATTTGGACAAGTTTTGGCTTAGAAACTCTCATTTTTTTTCCAAAAGGCCTGAAAACATTATTCATCGCCAACAACACCACCCCGGATCGCTGTTCATTTGACGACGGCCAATGCGACGCCGGTCGCATGATCGAGATTTCGATCGCTGATGCGATGGACATTTCGATCTCGCATGGATCGGACGGCCAGATCATTCGATCATGATCCGCTCGATGCATGTGGACCGCAAAGACCGGGGCTTATTTCCTTTTTATTAAAAAAATTAATTTAAATCACCTAAAATTTAAAATTTATAAAAAATAAAATACTTAATCAAAAATTGTAAATAAGGGCTCGTTGGATTTGTCTTTCCAATTGGAATCCAACAAATCCAAAATCCTCAAATTTTACTAATTATTGTGAGCTTAATTTGTGTTTTAGTGAAAATCATATTTTATTAATTAAATCCAAAATATAAGTCAGATTAAGTAGAATTTTTCAGAAATTAAAACTAAAGTTAAGACACACTTACCATAGAACTTTCAAGTGAAAAAGAGTTATAGATTGGGAGAAATTAAATTTTGAAATTCCAATTGTCCATTTTAATAAAATAAATCAAATAAAAATTCAGAAATTTACAAAATCTTCAAAATGGCTTAAATCACTTCAATTGACATCTAAGACTCTTAAGAAAATAATGTGATCTTCTAAATCTTAATGAACCCCAAATAAACACTTAAGATTAGAGTTTAATCAATTAAGGAGTTAATTAAAATATAATCTAAAAAATAATTTAAATATTAAATCAAAATCAGAAATGAAATAGCACTTCAGCAATCATTAATCAAACCTCAAATTAGAAAATATCACCTTAGAGAAAACTAAATTAAATATGATTAAACCTATTTAAGTTAATAAAACTCAATTAAATGATTAAATCTTAAATCAAACTCAAAACCCAATAAATTTAGGAAACTTTAATCATTTGATACTAATCGAATTAAATCAAATAAAATAAAAGTAAACTTAATTAACATATGATTAAATCATATCCATTTGAAATAAGATAATTAATTAACCATTAAATTTTCAACCTTATAACTAAATCAAACATGATAATGAAATCAAACCAACATAATAAATGAATCAAATCAAGTAAAACCCTAATCATGAATAATCAAACTTAATTAATAAAACATATAATTAATGAAAACTTAATAAATTAATCCATCAACTTAATAAATTAAATTAATTTTATAAATCACATGATTTATAAAATTAATCCAAATCAAACACTTAATTAATCTACTAATTAATTTAATCACACCTATAAAATAAACTAATTAAGTCAATTAAATTACTCAAATTAAACTTAAGCTTAATCAAACATAAAATGCAATTAAATGCTAATCAAACCCTAATTTAAACTTAAATCAATAACTCATTAATTACGTCATTAACCTAAATAAATATGAAATCAAATTAAAAGTTAAACAAATTTTTATTTAACTTAATAATTAATCATACCTCTTAAATAAACTAATTAAGTTAATCAAATTAATTATATTAAACCTAAGCTTAATCAAATATAAATGCAATTAAATACTAATCAAAACCTAAATTAAACCTAAATTATTTAGGTCATTAATTATCATTAGTCTAAACAAAAATGAAGTCAAATTGAAATTTAAATAAACCTTTATAATGAACATAAATACACTCTTAATTAAACTAATCACATAATCACATTGAACCTAAGAAAACCCATAGACTAATAAAGCAAATCAAATCAAATTAAATCAAATCAAATTAAATTAAGAAAGACTCTCATCAATTTAATCAAATCAAATCTCATTCAACCTACTTAACTAAGATAAACTAATTAACTATCCAATGTAAGAAATCAAAATACAAACCAAACTTTGATGAAAATGATAAATGGATGTGATCAAAAATAAAATCCTAATTACAAAGAATCAAACCCAATTAAAATTAAAATAAAATCTCAATTAATCTAATTAGATCAAACTACAAATAAATGAATCACAATCAAATTAAATAAATATAAAGTTAAATCACATAACCATAATCAAAGAAAAGAGTTAAATATTAATTTAAAAGGATATTAAATTATCAAAATTTAATTAAATCAAAACATCTAATCTAAAATTAATCTACTAGAAAAAAAAACACATGAACTTAAACAAACATAAATTTCATTAAATACTAAGGATGTTGAATTATCAAGATTTAATTAAATAAAAACATCTAATCAAAAATTAATCAACCAAAAAAAACACATAAACTTAAACAAACTTAAATTTCATTAAATACTAAGGATATTGAATTATCAAGATTAAATCAAAACATCTAATCTAAAATTAATCAACCAAAAACACATGAACTTAAACAAACATAAATTTCATTAAATACTAAGGATATTGAATTATCAAGATTTAATTAAATCAAAACATCTAATCTAAAATTAATCAACCAAAAAAAACACATGAACTTAAACAAACTTGAATTTCAAAAATACTAAGATATTGAATTACCAAGATTTGATTAAATCAAAACATCTAATCTGAAATTAATCAACCAAAAATACATGAACTTAAACAAACTTAAACTTCATTTGATATTAAGGATATTGAATTATCAAGATGTAATTAAACTAAAACATCTAATCCAAAATCAATCAATCAAATACTTATACAAATTCAAATTCTAAACTCTAAATCAAGTCAAATGAATCAAATTAAATCAATTAATTAAATTCAAATGGGCTAATTAAGATATTTAAGGATCTTAGTTATACTCTTTAGGAGTTAAGATGTTGAATAAGGTGAGTTATGTCTACAAATAGACTTCATTCTACTCCTCATTCTTGAAAACTTAAACATCACTTTAACCAAATAAAAGGGCAATAAAAATGAAAAGTAAATCATTAAATCATTTAAATTGAAATTACCCAATGGTAAACTTAAACTAAAGAAACTAAGAAAGCCTTGCTACACAAGCCTTAAGCACACATATTGAATACTAAGTCACCACTTCTAATGCTAAGTTGTTGTATATATAATGTTGTGTTTTGTTTTGTGATGTAATGTTTTAGACTAGATGTTAGGGTGTATGTTTCGTAGACTGGATGTTAGGCCGTTATTGGCCTAATCATATTTTCTGCAGGAGGTTGTGCTTAAGGGCCCTCTATAATAAAAATATAAATGCTTTTGTTGTGCAGGTTACTTAGCCCCTAAGTGTAACCCATATTAGAACAAGTGGGCTTGGTTACCCATGTGTCAGGTGCTAAGTCCAAATTATTCATATAATTGCTAGTAGTATGGTTTAGCTAACATTTATTTTCCAGGTGTAGCTAGATTTATTTTTCCTATTTTTGATATAATTTTGCAGTAGGAATTAGGATTAGTGTTATGGGGGATTAGGATGAGCAGTGGCCACAAGGCTTAGTCCCTGGGGTGCCCTGTGATGCCTTTGAAGCAAATCAAGTCAAAAGAAAGAGAATGAAGAAATGAAGAAAAGAAGACCCCCATAACATGTATTATTATTTTTATAATCAGATAATGGTAGACTTCGGCTTCTCATCTTTTTTTTTCTTTTGGGGTGTATGGGAACCCAACCGACCGGCCTTTTATTCTTTTACTAGTCTATAAAATTATTTGATGTTGTGTTTAGATTAATTAGCAACATGCTTTTCATAGTTTCTTTATAATTGATGCTTGAATGTGTGGCTGATGCGAGCTCTTATAAAATTAAATTTTTATCTAATTAGCAACTCATAACTAAAATTTTAAAAGAACTCATAACCTCACATAAAAGCCTAGGAATTAAATCAAGATAATAAAATTTTAGTAACCCCTTAGCTGGATGGTTGAATGTACAATATCATGCATATCATATTATTTCACTCTTGTTAGGGGACTTCCATCTTGCCGGAATCAAGGCTTAACTTGAGAGCCTTTGGTGGAAGAACCCCTTTCTCTTTGATTTAGACCATAATCAAATTCTCATGCATTTAGGCATACAAAATCTCATAGCCTATGTCAAAGCAAAAAAGTCCAAAAGAATTAAATAAATTTGATAAATTTTGCATTAGATTAAGTCATGGATTCATACCACTCATGCTCTAGTCTCTTAGGGAGTAAGTTTAAGGACTTAATCTCCTTTCTAAATGAATAACAACTTAGCCATCTTGCAAAGTATATGACTTGCCTACACGGATTTAAAGCATAGGAGGAGTTAGCTGGTTGCCACTACATTAAGTCCAAACAATGGGTGGTTCATTCTCTCTGGAGGTAAACCATATACTCATTTTCGCTTAGATTTAGATCGCCTTTATTTTGTACCAAGGCTCCCTAGTTTAAGAATTTGAGGTAGCTTTCCTTTGGGCTGCGTAAATCCTCACCTCTTAGTCATTTTCACAATCTTATATTGTGGAATTATATGCCATAGCAATCTAATAAAATGTCAACTCAAATAATTAACTCTCTTCAATTTTAAAAATATAAAGCCCAACTATAGGGTAGATTGGAATGCTTACTAGGCTTCCTAGTATCATGAGCATTTCTTACTTTCTCTCTTTGGATTCCAAAAATGAGTCTTCTCCTTGATCAATCCTATTTGATTTTCTAAAATAGCTAATCCTTTGATAGTCTTAACCTTGAAATCTTTTGAGACCTTAATTGTCTATTTTAATCGAGAGTATTCTTAAAAAATTTCCATTCCTTAGGATTTAATTGATATGGGGGCTTGCCTCCATAGGAAACTTAACGAACCCAACTTAAAATAAACTCTACTTTACTCTTCCATGTATCATGCCTTAGGAGTCCTTATTAGGTGATTAAGTCTATTATAGGGTGGTGATTTCTATCTTTCGAGATAGTACATCATTCCTTAATGTCATACCCGATCACTTCAATAAGTACACCCTAAGATCTGCGTGGTGTCCCACATCTCAAAAATAAAAACCATGGATTTTTCTGGCGACTCCGCTGGGGAAGGTTCCTCTCTCCATCTTTAGTAGATAATTATTGTCTCCAAATATCAATAGTGGACTTATATTTTGTATAGGTCTGAGACTATCATTCTTTCCATTGGCAGTTAGCTTATTTCATCCTTAAGCAAAGCTAGCCAACATCCTTTAGGTTTTAGGACCTCACTCCGTGTAGGTCTTAAAATCCCTATTAGTTCCCCAATAGGTGAAAAAATTAAAATTAATCAAACAAAGGAGATGACCAAAATTAAGAACCTCTTCACCATTCTAATGGTGAGGCAAGGTTCATCCCATGAACAATAAGAAAATAAAACCCTTTTGCAAAATAACATGTCTTTCCAAAAGCACTTTTTCAAATTCTACATAATAAGAGATCTTTACACAAAAATTTGTAAGAAATTTTCAAGAAGGCACAAAACACATATAACCAAACCTCGTTTAACAAATCTTATGATTATTACAAGGAGGTTCCATTTCAAAAATCAAAATCAATAATTATTTTAAAAAATAAAATCACATTTTCTTTGGAAATGGCTATCCCCATCCCACACACTCAAATTTGTTGGATGGAGATTCTATTTTCAAATTAAATTATAATATAAAATTGAAGCTCCACTTAGCATACTTCATATGTGCTAGAGTTGAAGTTTCCCTCTTTTCAAAAGCAATAAACCATACACATATAAAGAGAAGTCAAGACATATTTGAACCCACCCCACATACCCAAATTTGTCAAATGGGAGTGCCCCTTCCCTTGGAGAAGGTAGAGCAAATTGAATTCTATTTACATTTGTCTGAAAAACTCCTTCTTACTAAAGTCTTGGACTTCAAAACACATTGGGAGCTCATTTAACATGTCCAAGTATGTCAAATGAGAACCCTTTTTAAAAATCATAAGAACAAATGGAACTCCATTTACTTAAGTTTGTTAAATGAGTTCCTTTTCTTTCAAAAATAATAAACATATTTGATTTTCACTTAATATGCCAAATTTGTTAAGTGAGAGTTTCATTTTCAAAAATCACAAACACATTTAACTTTCACTTAACATACCAAATTTGTTAAGTGAGAAGTTTCAAAAAAAAATCATAAATACATTTAACTTTCACTTAACATACCAAATTTGTTAAGTGAGAGTTTCATTTTCAAAATCACATTTGACTTTCGCTTAACATATCAAATTTTTTAAGTGTGAGTTTCATTTTCAAAAATCACAAACACATTTATCTTTTACTTAACATACCAAATTTGTTAAGTGAGAAATTTCAAAAAAATCATAAACACATTTAACTTTCACTTAGCATACCAAATTTGTTAAGTGAAAAGTTTCAAAAAAATCATAAGCACATTTAACTTTCACTTAACATACCAAATTTGTTAAGTGAGAGTTTCATTTTCAAAAACACATTTGACTTTCGCTTAACATAACAAATTTGTTAAGAGAGAGTTTCATTTTCAAAAAAATTATAAAACATTTAACTTTCACTTAACATACCAAAGTGAGAGTTTCATTTTAAAAATCATAAAACACATTTAATTTTCACTTAACATACCAACTTTGTTAAGTGAGAGTTTCTTTTTCAAAAAAAAAATCATAAGCACACTTGACTTTCGCTTAACATACCAAATTTTTTAAGTGAAAGTTTTATTTTCAAAATCATAAACACATTTGACTTTCACTTACATACTAAATTTGTTAAGTGAGGGTCTCTTTTCAACACACATTTGATCCATATTTTAACATACCAAATTTGTTAAATAAGGATCCAATCTTTCATGTCAAACAACACTTGAGCTTCTACTTAACATACCAAATTTGTTAAGTGAGAGTCTCATTCTCAAAAAAAAAAAAAAACACATCTCAAACACATTTGGGACTTTCACTTAACATACCAAATCTATTAAGTGGACTCCCATCTTCAAAGAAAAGCAAATTTATCTCACAATCACATTTGACTTTCACTTGACATACCAAATTTGTTAAGTGAAAATCTCATCATCAAACACAAATCAAACACATGTAGCATCTACTTAACATATCAAATTTGTTAAGTAAGAAGCCCAATTTTTAAATCAAAATATCACTCAATTAAATTTTCACAAGAAAAAATATTTCAAACACATAATCACAACCACTTCTTAGCATACCCAAATTTGCTAAGTAGAGGTCTTTCAAACTATCAATATTTTCAAACAAGATGCACAAAACATAAATATCTCCAAGAAAATCTCTCCTCAAATTTTAAAACCCCGCCCAACCTACTTAAATCGGTTAAGTATGGGTTCTAAATCGAAATCAAATAGCAAAGACTCTCCTCAATATCAAAAATCTCTCTAAAATTTTGATGAACCCCACTTAACATCCTTAAGATTGTTGGTGGGTTCAAATTCAAAATCAAATCTTGAAATCAATGATTGAAGGTGAATATCAAGGCACCTACTATATTTCAACAATGCAGATTTCAGTGTAATCAATTCTTCCAGTCCTCAGTCAGCATCTATGGCTCCCAACAAGTTTGTGTTTTCCTTTCCCACTGGCCTAAAGCTAGCCCTGGATCAGGCTAGTCTCTCTACCACTGGCTTCACTGAGGTCACCTACTTTGGCCATGGTTTTGAGGGGGTAAGGATTTCTTGCGAGGGGACAACCCTCACCACAGTTAGCAAGGAGGAGGTGGTGGGGTAGATGCCACTTATCTGATTTGATATGTCATCTGAGTTTCCTCCACTAAATAGGAAGGCCACTATTGTTCTCACCCTACCAAATATCGGTTCTATGCTTATTCTCACCCGTGGTCAAATTACTACCAGCCTCTAGCAAGGCCTACTACCCCCTCCTTGGACACCCTAAAGGGGAAGACTATCTTGGTTTCTGAGATAGTCTCTCCACGCTCGAGGTGGGCTAGCTCTCCCGCCATACCGCATGTACACAAAGGCGCAAACAAGAATCAAAGATCAAGCGCATCACAAGAGGGTGGAGAGAGAGATGGATGCCGCTTCCATATGGTCAGGAGGGATCTCCTGAGACCTCTCCACATATGAGTGAGTGGTAGTTCCATCCCCTCTCAACCTCAGATGGAGAGGAGGACTACAGGAGGATTGCTGCACAACCTCCACCACTAGCATATTTTAGCACACTGGCTAGGGAGCATAGGAAGCCCTACAACTCGATGGGCCTACAGTCTGGTCGCTATGGACGCCGAGTCCAAGATGCTTTTGATCCGAGGACGTTATCCCAAGAGAGTCGGGTCGATCCAGAGGGATAGAGTCTTGGAGGCTGCAGCACAAGTAGGGAGTGACGAGGTTTGTCGCATGGTGACCTCTAATAGATTTTCCCATCGCCTACGACGATCATTCGAGACAACATCATCTTACCTGCTACTCCATAGAGGAGTTGGCCTATAGGCGATAGTCGGTACTACCTCCGAATCACTCCACTCATCGCCCACCATCGTCTATCCAACTCACGGTATCCCCCATTCCAACCAAGATCAAGAAGCCCCCATTCGGGAAAAGACTAGCACCATTGGTAATCCGGCTACGGCCCAAGGATCCCACTCCATCTACTCCACCCATAGGTCTAGCTCTCCTATTCGACCTCCCACCTTAGCTACGAAGAAGAAGGAATGGAGACCCAAGGCCACCGTGGTCGAGTCACCGCATCATAGCGCCATACAGCTCTAGCTCCACCGCGAATATCAGAAGGGGTAGATGTAGTGTCCATGGTAGTAGATCCTTCCACGCCGTGTTCATCCAAAGGAAGGATCAAGATACTCATGAGCACTCCTCTTAGAGACAGTAGTATAGTGGCTAGTAATGCCTGATGTATTTCTGTCAGTGAGTATAGCCCCTCCACCGGTCAGTGATGAGTGTTTGTCCCTACATGATTAGACTACTCCTCAGATGAGATCATCGCTCAGTACTTTATTGAGAAGAGGGGGCTCTTCAGGGATGATTGCTCTGATGAAGATGATGCTAGGGTCAATTTTGATCCAGATGAGGATGATCTCTTGAAGGACGGAAGTCCATATGGTCAACATTGGGGTTCCCTCCTGGGATCAAGATAGTGAGGGTGTTGTTGAGGAAGAAGACATAGCTCATTCAACCTAACACCTTCATCAGGAACTGAGGCAGAGAGATGATCATATCAGGAAGATGGAGAAAAGAGTTGAAGACTTGTTAGCGCACGCACTTCAAGGTCAAGCTCCATCTGCATCTACTTAGAGCCACCACCCTTATGTTGCATGTTGACGCCTAAGAGTACATCTCCTATAGACCAGGATAGTGGCAGCATGCATAGGAAGGTGGTGGACATCACCTCCATGCAAGATGGAGCAGCAAGTGAAGGATGTGTTGGCACAAGCCCGAGGTAGATCATCTATTCCAAAGGGTAGACCCTATCTAGAGGAATTTGATGGTGTCCAATATCCTAAGGGTTTTGTGACTCCTTCCTTCAAATTTTTTGATGGCACTGAGAACCCCCGACAGCACATAGCACATTTCAAGGCCGATGTCGAATGGTAGAAGTGATCCACTTATTCACTTAGTTTTGACAGGCATCATATTTGATTGGTACACTGAACTACTCAATGGTTTAGTGAAGACTTTTGTTGAGTTGGAGCACCTCTTCATCAAGAGGTTTGCTGGAGCCCAGCAAAGGGTAACTATGGGTGACCTCGTTGTGGCGCAACAAAATCCCAATGAGTCTTTTGTTGATTATATTTTTAGGTGGCAAAGCCTAAGTATGAAATGTGAACCACAGCTATTTGAATAACATACTATAGAAATTATTCTCAAGAATATTCATGGCCCGGTTGCTTTCATGCTCAAGGGATTTACGATCAAAACTTTTGAGAAGTTTATCAACAAGGAGACAAGCCTACAAGGGAAAGCCAAACAGTCACCTTTTCAAGATCAATCATTCAAGCCCAAGCTGTAGAAAGCATTCAAAAAGAAGCCAGGGGTAGTAGTGTCAGTAGACAAAGGGAAGCAACTAGCCAGAGCTCAGTATAAGAGACCTCGTGCACAACAGCCTCTATTGCCACCTCTTCTACCACCACCTCGGCCATCATACCAACCACCACATCATATAGTGGTGCCACCACCTCCCGCAATATACTCAACAGAAGACATATCCACCGCCGCTTAGCTATTACCCACCTACTGCCAATAGATTGAATAAGCCATATTCATTCAAGAGGGAGGTAGTTAGGAAGATCTTTAAGAATCTCTTAAAGAAACCTGACTTGTAATTACCTGAGCCCAAGAGGCCGGAAGATGTGGGCAAGAGTAATGATCCTAACTATTGCCCCTACCACCACATGGTTAGTCATATCTTGGAGGATTGTGTCACCTTTAAGGACTGGCTTGAGCGCAGCTACAAGTCATGAGCTATTGTTATCCCTAAGAAATACTTGTTAGAATAACCCTCCAGTTCTATCAGAGTAATTCTTGGGGATACTTGCGATCCTCTTAAGACAAAAGAAGGTTGGGATATTGTCTTATCCCGAACCTCTAAAAAAGTGATCTCAAAGATATCAAAACTTTCTTTATAGGTGCTTGAAGTAACTCAAACCTCAACACCAAGGAAGGTTTGCAAGTTGTCAAAGACAACTTGAAGAAGGTGTCATCTAGTAGCGTGACTACCTTACTTGCGGGATAGCATAGTAGCAGACCACCATCGAGCAGACTCCATCCCGTTGCTACTACTTCTTCCTCCACTAGCTCCTCTTACGCCAATAGGGGTATTGTATGGGTGGATAAGGACACTATACCCCTTCTCCTTACTTTATTAGATTTCTATCATATACCTCCATCTAAGAAGAAATCAATGAAGAAAGCTTTCACTTACATCTTGTCCACTTCTGATACTCTAGATTTTATTCCTATCGAAAACTCTCCAAGTTTACAAAATAATAATGATAACTGTAGTTCTGATCATTCTTCTTCTGATTTAGAAATTGATTTCCCATTTCTAAATCATACAGGTTTAGTCATCCGACTCCGATAATCTTATAGGAGAAGTGGTAGGTACCTGATGAGAAGGTAGAACTTCCTACAAATTCATCATTCCAAGAGGTCACTGAAGTTAGCCTTCATAGTGGCAAAGTTCTACCTCATAGGGTGGCACCTCAAGATAAGGGTAAGCAAATTATTAGTTCTAAAGAGTAGATAGCCCCTCCACAAGATGCTCCACCCATGGATATGCTTGTGAGGATCAAGCCAAGGTTGACTATAATGTCCTAGCACATCTTAGAAAGCTACCCGATAAGTTAAGCATATATGATGCCATTATCTTATCTAAAGAGATGAGGGAATCCCTAATCAAAGCTCTTCTTGATCCGGAGATATGCTTAGCCCAGCTGACCGCTATTGAAGAGGAGGCTCGCAGTTCAGAGGATACTCTAGGAGTTACATTCAGTGATGAAGACTTGCTTCTAGGGATGACCAAGCACAACCACCCCCTTTACATTACAGTGGATATTGGAAGATATAGGATATCCAGAGTTCTTGTCGACCAGGGTGCATCAGTGAATATTATGAGTCTAAAACTTACTTAAGGATTGACATCTCCAAACTTTTAAAAGAGAGGATGATGTTGAGACAATTCAATGAACAAGGCGAGAGGGCTTTAGGCTCTATAGTATTGCCATTAGAAGTAGATGACTGGAAGACTACCGCCAAGTTTCATATTATAGACTTAGATACATCTTTCAATGCTTTGCTTGGGAGACCACGGATATATGAGAACAATGTGGTTTCATCCTCTCTACACCAGTACATGAAGTTCATGAGGGGTGGGATTGAATACTACGTCAAAGAAGATCTTAAGCCATTCACAGCTCATGAGGTCAGAATATATGACGATGCGACCTACTATCTCCCTCAAAATCAACAAGTCTATTCTCGTGAACTTGGCGAAAGTTCAAAAATAAAAGAAAAATAAAAGGAAAAAAGAAAAAGAAAAAGAAAAAGAGAGGATGCCTTATGATTAAACACCTTTTGACCCAAGTATAAACATCTTTTGCCTTAAGTATTCCAAGTATCTATAGTGCTAGGTAGTATTGAATACAAATTATATATTCAGAAAAAGATACAATGGAACTAAGTAAGTTTATACTTGGGTTAAAAGATGTTTAATCATAAGGCATGATTGAACTATGGAATGTCATCATTAAGTTGACATGACTCAATCAAGTAAGAGTTTGACTAAAAGTGGTATTGACAAAACTCAAATTGAACTTGATCCAAAGCTCAAACATAAACAAAGAATTAAATTAAACACATCCCATTTGGCACATTCCATCTGGAATCTAAATAAATTGGGTTTAAAGAAAGATGATCGCAGTGGTTATCCAATTATTCTACTTAAGCTCAAAATCACCAAAACTTAAATAAATTTATATGAAACAAAAATTGAAAGAAAATTAAATAAAATGCAATAGTGTCAATGAAAGAATCAAAGGGGGAGAAGAGTAAAAGGGAGCGAGAAATAGACTTGGAGGAGAAAGTAGAGCCTAACATTAGATTCCACCCACAGTTCGTTACTCCATTCGAACATTTGGGTAGGATGACTCGACCTCCACTAGGCAGAGGAAGAGGCAGATACAGAGACATGCCTAGAGACGGAAGACCTCCTTATTGGCCATCCAATAAGAGTTATGTCCTTACTACCAGGACTACACCTACTATCTATATAGACTTAGAATCTAGTTCAGAGGATGAGTCATATATCATTAGTATGCTATAGCACTTTGGGATGGCGGATCCTCATACAAGTGATAGTTGTTTGGGTGATGAAGGCGAGCTCCAAGCAAAGCATAAGTGTATCTATATGTGAAGCATGAAGCATTAGTTAGGAACTTTAGCTCTAACCCTACTTTCACAAAAGTTGAGGGTTTGGTAGTTAAGGAAGCCCCCAAGTCTTCCACAAATGTAAAGGTCAGTTCTTTCTTGGAGCATCATCCTCAAGTCAAGAAGCTGATGTAGAACTTGAGGATGATTCATATAAAAATTTAATAGAATTACTTTTTGATTGGTATTCGCCTTGTGTTCTTAATTTAGCAAAGAAAGGAATAATTCCACATGCTTGCTCTAAACATAGGTTGGATTACTTTGAAAGGTTATGGGACAACAAATCGACATTTTCAATCAAGATTGGAACTAGGATTGCAGTGAGTCATTGATGATGGCGATTCGTCATCACCAATCATTTAGAATCTGATAGGTTCTTTTCAAATCATGCCAACTCATATGAGGAGGTGTGCTTAGAAACTTCAGATGATCCAAATGACTTTGAAGTCAAGGATGCACCGCCAGAGTTCAAAGAGGAGATTTGATCAACTATTGATGAGCTCAAAGAAATCAACCTAGGAACTGAAGAAGATCTACGCCTAACATATATCAGTTCTCTATTGAATGAAAAAGAAACCAATGATTTAGTGAAGCTATTGATTGAGTTTATGGATTATTTTGCTTAGAGTTATGAAGAGATTCCCAGTCTATTTTCTAACATAGCAGTCCATAAACTAGCAATAGAACCTAATGCTAACCCTATCAACAAGCTCCTAGATGCATGCAATTAAACATTGAACAGCAGGTCACTTCTGAAATCAAGAAACTGATCGATGCTGTCTTTATTAAGGAAGAAAAATATCCTACCTGGTTGGCCAGTGTCATCCCAGTTAAGAAAAAGAATAGCCAAATTCGCATATATGTTGATTTTAGGGATCTAACTAAGGCATGTCCTAAGGATGAATTCCCACTTCCTATACTAGAATTAATTGTGGACATTGCCTCATCTCATGCACTATTCTCCTTTATGGATGGGTCATCTGGCTACAACCAAATTAAGATGGAGGATGAAAGAAACATCTTTCAACCCGTCGAATATATTATTATAAGGTCATGCCTTTTTAAAATGTCACATACGATGACCATGACTCGAATCTTCGATGAACTCATTCATGATCAAGTTGAATGCTACGTCGATGATCTCGTTATCAAAAGCAAAGGAAAGGAAGACCATCTTTTTTCCATAGAGTAGTTTTCGAATAGTTAAGACAATACAACCTCAAAATGAACCCCTTGAAGTGTGCATTCGGAGTAGCTTCAGAAAAATTTCTTGGGTTTGTTGTCCGATATCGGGGCATTGAAATCGATCCAAAAAAGATCAAAGTATATTAGAAATGCCACCCCCTAAAAGCCTAACACAACTCAGGTCATTCCAAGGACGGTTGGCATATCTAAGACACTTCATTTCCAACTTTTCAGGAAGATGCCAACCATTCTCAGCACTTATCAAAAAAGATTCTAAGTTCAAATGGGATGACAAGTTTCAACATGCTTTCAAAGACATCAAGCAATATCGATGACCGATCCTATGCCTATCCGCTAACATATTATATACTATTACATTAGATGACACCCTTGGCGCTTTTTTGGCTCAAACCAATGACGAAGGGAAAGGGAATGCTCTCTATTATCTCAGTCGTCGTCTAATCCCTGCTGAGGCAAACTATCCACCTATTGAAAAACAATGCCTAGCTTTAATCTTTGCATCCCAAAAGCTACGACACTACATGCTTTCTCATAAGGTGAACTTGATCTCCAGAGTCAATCCACTACAATATCTCATGACACGGCCAACCTTATCTGGATGATTGGTGCGTTGGTCCATAATTTTGTCTCAGTTTGACATAATATTCGTACCCCTCCGTGCCGTAAAATGACAAGCACTTGCAAATTTCTTAGCAGCACATCCACTCCCTGCTGATTCTCCACTTAATGATGATCTCCCCAATGAACAAATCATGAACTTATGGGGTACTAGTGCTTGCCACTCGGAGATATACTTTGATGGGGCAACTTCCTCTCAAAGAGGAGAAGAATCATAATTTATGATCCCGGAAGGGGTAGGAATAGTTCTCCCACTGTAGAGCGATGTTAGATTCTCATATCATCTCCCATCCATGCACCAACAACGAAGCTGAATATGAGGCTCTGATTGTCGATCTAGAGTTAGTCATTATATTATGCGTACATAGTATCAACATCTTTGGGGATTCTCAGTTAATCATCAACCAAATTACTGGGTCTTACAAGGTTCAAAAGCCTAAGCTCCATCATTACCAAAAGTATACTATGGAATTATTGGCCCAAAACCCAGAAGTTACCATCTACAAGATTTCTCGAGGAGAGAATGCAATAGCAGATGCATTAGCCAAGATTTCCAAAGAGTTGGCATGTCCAAAAGATGAGTCCATTCCAATAAGGGTCCAAAATAGACAAGTCTTATCCCTTATTGATTTGAACTCATAGAGAGATTCTCTCTTGAAGGGGAGGTTTTCATTGACAAAAAGGACGAGGAGTAGATTGGAGGTAACCATTCATAGATTATTTAAATATAGACAAACTACCTCAAGAGAAATCACTGGCACACCAGGTGAAGCAGAGAGCCCTTTCCTATACTCTTGTATGCGACACCTTGTACCGGCATTCCTTTGATCATATGTGGTTATGTTATCTGGACAAACACGAAGCCTGTAGGATTGTGATCGAGGTAAATCGTGGTTATGGACATCAATCCAGTTCAAAGATGAAATCTAAGATCAAGAGACTTGGATACTACTGGCCTTTAATGATCACAGAATGCATGGACATAGCTAGGAGATTCCACCAATGTCAGGTACACGGTATGGTCCTACATCAACCTCCCAACATTCTACATCCTACATTGGCCTCATGGCCATTTGAGTGTTTGGGTACTGACATTGTGAGTTCGATCGATCTGCCTTTTTCCAAAGGTCATCGATTCATTCTAGCTGCTACTGACTACTTTTCCAAGTGGGCAGAGGCAATCCACTTAGAGAGGTCACAACTCAACATGTGCTTCAATTTTTCAGAAACTATATCATATATAGGTTCAGGGTGCTTTGATGAATTATATATGATAATGGTATTGCATTCAAGAGCACTAAAATCAATAGCTTTGCTTAGAGACAACATAGATTAGAGATATTCTACCATCTACTACCCAAGGGCAAATGGGTTAGCGAAGCCTCAACAAAACCCTCATTCAAACAAAGAAGACACTAGATGACAGCGATGATGGCATGAGCAGTTAGTTGAAGCCCTACCGCACTACAAAACTCCAACTCAATTTATCCCTTTTCCTTAGTGTATGAGTCCAAAGCCGTTCTACCATTAGAAGTCCAACTCCCATCACTAAAGATAGTCGTGGGTAGCAAAATCACAATGGAACAGAATGCCAAGTTGCGGTTGGAAGAGCTCGAAGGTTTGGAGGGAGACGCATGCCAGAACCTCGAGTTATACAAAGTCAAGATGATTCAAGCTCATAACAAGTTGGTCCGTCTTAGAGCTTTTCAAGCAGGAGAGCTTGTTTTAGTTCTACGGAGGCCAATTGTTGCCCGTCGAAAGATAGGAGGCAAGTTTGAACCCACTTGGGAAGGCCCTTATGCCATAGAGAAGGTCTACCATGAAGGGTCTTATCAACTCATAAATTGTAAAGGAGAGCACTCAATGCTTCCAATCAATGAGCTCTACCTAAAGAAATATTATCCATAAATCTTATTTGAAAATAATTATCATTAAAATTTCTTTTCATCTGAACTTTCATTTCTTTTGTGTGAGAAATATCTTTTGTCTGTGAATCCACAACATATTTAGGGTAGGTATAAGACTCAAGCGTCATCCTATTCCCTCTTTCGCTACACAAATAAACATATATCTTTTATCTCAAGCTATTTTGATGTGAGAGCAAGCCCCCTGTGGCACTCATTAGCTTCTCTAGGTTAGGTTTACATGCTACCACACTAGTATGTTACCCCAGTGGTTCTTGTTTGGAGGATGTGAGTCCCCGTGCTTTCTTCCTAACTTGACCATTGCACACCTATGAGCATCTTGTCAATTTGGTAGTCTTCACTGCCCTGCTAGTGAACTACATTGTGTTTGCTTTGTTTAAGAAGATGTAAGTCTCAACGTTTTCTTCTTGAACTAGCCACCATACTCTGAATAGGTCGAGTTTCCTCGAGGTTTAGGTGTAAGAGTCCCCCAGTGGCATCCTATTCCTTCATATCAAGCACAAACACACATATCTTTCTTTCGGGCTATTTTGATGTGAGAGCAAGCCCCCTATGGCACTCACTCATTAGTTCCTCTAGGTCGGGTTCAATTTATTGCCTAAAGCAACTGATCACCCCAGTGGTTATTTGTTGGAGGTTGTGAGTCCTCGCCCTTTCTTCTTAATTTGAACATTACAAATCGATGAGCGCCTTGTTATTTTCATAGTCTTCACTGCCTAGCTAGTAAGCTACCTCATGGTTGATCCTGTTTAAGAAGATGTGAGTCCTCGCACTTTCTTCTTGAACTAATCATCATGATCGAACTAGGTCAAATATATTTGAGGTTTAGGGTAAGTGCCCCAGAGGCTCCTTTCTTCTTGACTACATTTGAGTTGATATAAGTCCCCAGTAGCATTCACTCTGGTAAATCCCTAGATCGAATGATTTGTCGAGCGAAGGCTATCCTGATCTCCACTTTAGAGATGTACGCTTCTTTCTAGGCGATTCGCAAACCGAGTAAACCTTGTAGGTTGATTGATGTTGCTATCGTGACTCACCCGGTGGGTACACCACTCTTGATAGATGTAATTCACCGCGCTTTCTCCTTGAGTTGGCCATCGAATACCTATTTGATATATGACTAGCCATGTCATTTTTCTAGGGTGTTGGATTAAGCCTTTAGCGGCCCCATCCCCTATGGGCATTCTATTTGGATCACGTCCTTTGCGACCCCATTTAAACACTACCTAGGTTACTTCTGGATTGGACAGTCCCCCTTTCCTAGTAGCCACCCCTATGGTTGGAGAATTTGTTCAGCGGATGTGCGGATTCTCCCTTGGTTTAGTAAATCTGAGATAGGTCTTGGCTGATATAAGCTCCTTCTCAATTTGATCCCTTGCAAACCAACAAGGTCCACGTTAAAATGAACTAAACAAATAAAAAAAATTAATTCGCTTGTGGATTAAGACTTCAAGCCCCTAGTGTCCCCTTTCCCAAGCAAGCATCCTATCTTTAGGGCAATGTTAGTAAAACTCCCTATAGAAATTGCCTAATTACTTTGAGTTGAGATAAGTCCCCGGGTCGGCGCTTACTCAGTAGTCACCCTTAGGTAAGATTCAACTTATTGTGCCACCAATGAGTTACCCTGGAGGTCATCTTTGCTTTGAAAGATATAAATCTATTACGTATTCTTTCCAGCACGACCGTTCCAAACTGACGGGCAGCCTTAGGTCGGGTCCAATTAGTTGCACAAGCGACCGATCACCCCAGTGGTTCCATATTTAGGAAGATGTGAAATTAATTTATTATGATTAAATGAAAATATGTTAATAGGACATATTAGAGAAAAATGATTTATGTATCCAAGCCCATGTAATGAGATAAAGACTTGTTATAATGATATATTTTTCTCATAATAATTGCACAATTAATATAATAAATAGTTTTGGCTTAACTAAATAAAACAATCATTTAAATTCTATCTTTTTTTCTGCAAAACATGACATCTTTATGGATTTTTCGTAAGTTGTACAATCATTAAATTTTTTTAGTTTTATAAAAGATTTTTTTTCCAAAAGAAAAGTTTTTTAAAATATTGAAAGCAATCTCAAGGTCTTTAAATCATTTAATCCTCACTAGGCTAAGCGTATCCTGAAAAATTCATGATTTTAGACCATTATCTCCTATTTAAAGGAAGGTTTTCTCAATCTTAATTAAGATATAAAATCTCCTACATTAAGTTGAACATATTTTAGAAAAATTGCTAAAATTATTGAAAAATCTAGTGGTCTAATTTGAATATCAAATGCTATAAACGTTGCTCATCTTTCAACCATTGAATAACTGAAAGACCCAACCATACGATTGAGGGTATTTTAGTACAAGTAAAAATCTATATAGCTCATCTGTCTCCATTAGAATTTGAGTTATACTAACTTTCTCTACCAACTCATTTTAATACTCTATTCTTACACAAGCTTCTTTCTTGACATTTGGAGATTCTTAGATGCATTTCTAAAAACAAATAGCAAAGATAGGTTAACTAACTTGAAATATATTTTATGCACAATAATATAAGGTTGAAAATTTTGAAAGAGTTTAGATTAAAAGCATGCATTAATTGACTCTTAATCATTTATTCTATATTTTTTATCTATATATTTCTTTTATTATTTAATATCATTTATGTAGTTTTCTCACGATTTGCCTCCTCAACCAATGAGGCCTCATCTCTCAATAACTTGAACTTTAAAAGTTCTTGCTTGGGCTACAACAAGGTGCATCAATATTTTGGTCAGCTACATGACGTGTGTTTGAGCTTTAATGAACTTCCTTGATATTTGATCTATTGACACTCTTAGAATTAGTACATGTAGCATATATGCATAACACTAGCTCGATTCACCTCTAACGCACTTAATTAAAATCATAATTTTTTTAAAAAAGATTAAACATGCTTGTCAAACACACGTACACATGTGTCTTTAAATTAAAATTAAAATAAAAAATTTATTTTCAATATAACTTATTTCTTAACTAATATATGTGTCCTGAGGATGTGCTTGGCTCTCTCGTCCAACCCATCTCTTTGTAGGATTTCTCGTCTGACCAAAGAGCATTGTCGATCGTTGCTACTACTTTCTCCTTCGCCATCGTCGTCAATGTTGAAGGTCAGTGCCATCATGTTGCTACTACTCTTTCCCATTTTTAATTAATGCTTATTTATATTTGGTAAGATATAAAATTTATTATATTGTCTTATGTGTGTCTATGTCCTCTATTTTCAATAATAGATGTATCATGTGTCTATGTCATATCATGTCCATCTCCATACATCATATTAGGAAAATTTTAAAATAGGCACAATGTTAATCTTAATTAGGCGTTTAGGCATGAAATTTTTTTTTAAGAAAATAGGCATAGTCGTCCGTTTGACGGATGACTGGCGCCGACGTGTCGTCCGTGCGGAATTTTTTTTTTTCATGATTTTAGGAAGCAGAGAGAGAGAGAGAGAGAGAGAGAGAGAGGAAGCACGCGGAGAGGGAGAGAGAGAGGTTTTATTAATTTTTTTTAATTAATATCATTATTTAAAATATTTAAAATATATAATTTAAAAATATTTAAAATATATAATTTAAAAATATTTTTTATAAAATATTTAATAACTAAATATTTATATATTTAGTTATTTATTTATTTATATATATATAATTAAATATATAATTTAAAATACTTAGTTTAGTTATTTATATATATATATATATATATATATATATATATATATATATATTATTTATTTATTTAATTAGTTATTTATTTATTTAAAAATATTTATTTATTTAAAATATATAATTAGTTAAATAAATAAAAAAATTTAAATTATATAAATATTTAGTTATTTATATATTTATAAAATATTTAGTTATTTATATATTTATTTATTTATCATATAAATCCAATATATTATATAAATATTTTATAAATTTTATAAATAAAGTAATTATATATATATTTATAAATTTATTTAGTTATTTATATATTTAAATTATATAAATATTTTTAAGTTATATAAATAATTTAAAATATTTAAAATATATAATTTAAAAATAATTTTTATAAAATATTTTAATTATATATATATATATATATTTTTTCCGAATGCTTTGTGCCTGGGTACTGTTTAAATGAAAAATGAAACGATTTTCTCATAGTTTATTTAATAAAATATACATTTTATAATATCAGAATGAACATTACGGCCCATAACAACTTGAATTTGTTGATAACTTTGTATTGATAAACCGAAAGCAATTGACTAAGTATAAAAACTTCGAGTGTATCAAAACATTTGTAGATTAAGCGTAAGAAGTAAAAGGATTAGAGAAGCAGAGTGGAAAACGATGGGGCTATCTATTGAACTGCTAATACCTCTAAGAAATCCATCCAAATTGTGAATAACTATTCAATTTTGGCCCCTTCCATCGCTATGAGCCAAAATATTTGGAGTCACTGCACTGGGCAGGACCAGTCTCTAAATGGATGGCCCATACTATTTCATAAACAAGTGCATGTGGTACACACCTAATCCTAAGTGCCAACAAAAAGTTGCCAGACTCATGCAAGTTGACTTAACAGAACCCTTAACTCACATGATTGAAAGTTCATGGTGGAGTGAGCGCAGTGGAGGCATCTCTAAAACTAGAAATAGCAGTGGGCCAAAACCAGTAAGGGAAAGGAAGGCAAAGATTGAACCCTACTACATTAGGGAATATTTCCTCTTCTCTCAAAGTCTCAACATCATGGCATTCATTCTAGAATCCACTACCTCACTTTTTTCCATGGAAAAGAAATTCCTCCATCATCACCTAATGTGGATGCCGACCCCACGTAGGGGGATAAATGCTTATTGTTGTTGTTGTTGTATCAACTGATTTGGATAGAAAGAGATGGATCATCAGGCGAGCAAATCATTTTACTAGAAAATGTTCTTGATATGACTCTCAAAATATACCAAAGACAAATCTTGATGGCGATATGATTTTGAGTAAAACCGTCAGATCAAGACTTAAAATATCATTAGAATCTTTGGGACATCAATTAAATCCTAAACAGTTCTCAAATATGGAATGTTTATAATCAAATCGAAGTCTCGACGGGATCTAATGAGCCTAAGATCTCATAATTCGACTTCATTTGGGCATCCAAATTCTCAAAATACATCAAATGATAAGGAATCATCAGCCGTCCATCGAGGGAGAGGGCCTCATGAATATAAGAATGTCCCTCCTCTCATCTATAAATAGGCCTTCATTCCTCACACCAAAGGGAGGGCCAAGTGATGTGAAGTGAAGAGCAGAAGAAGAGGAGCTGAAGCAAGTAAAGAAAAGGAAGAGTCCAAGCAAGGAGGAAGAGGAAGAGTCCAAGCAAGAAGAAGAAAGAGGAGAAGGAAGAAAAGGAAGAGCCAGCAAGGAAGAAGAGGAAGAGTCCAAGGAAGAAGAGGAAGAGTCCAAGGAAGAAAAGGAAGAATCCAAGCAAGGAAGAGGAAGAGTCAGCAGGAAAGAAGAGGAAAAGCAAGTGAGGAGGAAGAGAGAAGCTTGAAGATCCTCCAAGCAAGATCGCACCGCAAGATCGATTCGCCGGCTGCCATCAAGCACCGCCACCGCCACCGTCCACTAATGATTCACCGTGGTTACCTGATCTCCACCATCAGTAACAATTACAACCTGATCATTATTACATAGTTGTTATTCCTCTCTCATATGCAATTTTGTAATCCCGTTATCAGGAAGACTTTGTACTCTGAAACAGATACATAGTGGAAGCTTTTACTGGGCTAGGCCCCGTGGTTTTTCCCCTCTTTTCGAGGTTTTCCACGTTAAAATTGAGGTGTCTCTGTTTGCTCTTTAATTACCTATGTGTGTCTTTGGACTAATCGACAAGGCATGGCGTAAACTTTCACTCTCGGACGGTTTTCTAGCACAATTTGGCGTCTGTGGGATGAGAACCCTCAATCACAATTTTGTGAAAACCGCCATGGTCGATAGGCGATGAATAACGAGCCTCCTCGCTCCAACTCGTCATTCTCAAAACCCATCCGAACCAAGGATGCCAAGTTTTTGCCTCACTCCCCGATAGGCATGACCTTGAGGCGGAACAGAATCTCTTTGGAAGATCATGTCCGAATGGAGGAGTCTCAAAATAAGATGATCCAGCTTTTGAAGGACTACAACGGCCGCTACTACGGTAAACATATCTCCCAAGATCGCGCGTCGTTGGAAGAGATCAAAACGCTAATCCTCCGACACCGGAGTTCCTCCGCATGGAGACCGTAACGAACTCCTCTGACCGCTAGTTCCACTCATCCATCGCAGCTCAACCGTTACTAATCCATTGATTGATAGCTTCACATGCTCATCTTGTTAATCCCGCCATGACATTCGCAGGTAATGACGCTTAATACAAGATGAATTTCACCTTCAAGGCGAAATCATCTTCACCCACACGATTATGAGGAGTCCTCACCTTTGAAGCCATTCTTGACATCCAATTCCGTAAGGTTTCTTAGCATTGATTCCTATGATGGGGCAACGACCCAACACACATCGACCATTACTGGGACTATCATGCATATCCAACAAGCTCGACACACCGCTTTGTGCGTCTTTCCGTTACCCTCAAAGGGCAAGCTCGCACTTGGTTCTACTCTCTTCCAAGGGGATCCATCCATACCTTCAACGAACTTGCCAGGTTCTTTGTGGAACAGTTCATTGCAAACCAGAGAATCATTAAGGATTCCTCCCATCTTTTTGGTATTCGACAGAACGAGGGTGAATCACTCAAAGAATACTTCCAGAGGTTCTCCTTAGAAGCTGGCCAAATACTTGGGGTAAACCCTGAACTATTAAGAGGAGTTTTCCTTGGAGGACTCCGTCCAGGGCCTTTCTATTTCATTAACGGGACACGGTGCTCATATCATCAGAAAAGCACAAATCTCCGCCATGAAGCTATTAATGCCCATCGCAAACAATTTGAATAATATCTGGGAAACGCAAAAGCACCCTGGAAATGCGACCGACAGCCCATCAAAAGAAGAGACAAGATAGTGATCTCCACGACCCCATATCAACAACGTGAACCTCGACCGGAAAAGACATACATGACACACATATCGTGTTAACCTCGATGGCTATTCGCAATGAAGAAAATATCGTGGCCGCATCCATTGAAACCAATTCGAAATCGAGCAATATTGTCACTTTCATCGGCCGGACATACTCAAGCATGCATACAACTTAAGGAAGAAATCGAGAGACTCATTCAACAAGGATATCTACGTTAGTTTGTGAAGAATCGACCACCTCAAACAAACACACCTCCGTTTGGGGCAACCAGACAATCATCACAGAACAACCAAATAAACATCAAATAATTGGAGAAATTGAAACAATCGGAGGACATACTACCTAATCAAGTTCTGCATCGCCTCAAAGAACGAGTTGAAGAAGTCTCGATTGATCATTCCATCACTTTCAATGACTCACTTAGAAGGAGTCCATATCCCTCATCAAGATCCACTTGTCATCCGGGACGGGTGATCCTTTATAATGTTAAAAGAATTTTGATCGACAATGGGAGCTCACGATGACTTATTTTACTCAACTTTTCTTAACATGGGCACAGCTAGGCAAAAGCTCCAACCACTTTGGACCACTATATGGGTTTGATAATCACCAAAGGCGAAGGGACAATCACTGGAGAATTCCCTCAACAAGTGACTCATTTAATACAATTCATGGTGGTCAAGTCAGATTCTACATATAATGAAATCTTCGGGAGGCCCCTCCAATCAATTTTCAGTGCTATCACTTCAAAGATAAGATAAAATTTCCTACCTGGAGTTGGGGTGGTTTGTGGAAATCAACAGGCAGCTCAATCATGTTATCTCAGACAAGCTCAACCGCACCCTTCCATCACCTTCAGCATCAAAGATTTTAACTTTCGAGATGAAAGAGTACCTCAAAAAGCTTCCCCTGTAGAAGATTTATTCTCAATAGCATTATCAGATGACCAACCATTACGCAGTGCAAGTGGGATCTTTAGAAGAACAAAGGGAAAAGTATACTGATTTCTTGCAAATCAAGACATATTTGGAGTCCCAGATATGCGGGGTCAACAATGTAATCACGCACTCCCTCAAAATTAATCCAACATTCAAACCAATCATCCAAAAGAAGCGGAGTTTTGCTCGATGTGCTATTGAACAAGAAGTTAACAAGCTCATGAGGATTCATAAGAAGTGCATTACCCAACATGGCTAGCAAATGTTGTCATGGTTAAAAAAACAAATGGAACATGGTGGATGTGTGTTGATTACGACCTTAATAAGGCGCCAAAGGATAGTTTTCCTCTTCCTCGAATCGATCAATTGGTGGGCCACGTCGGACATCAAATGCTCGCTTTTGGATGCTTATTCTGGTTACAATCAAATAAAGATGAACCCAACGGATGAAGAGGCTACATCATTTCAAACATATAAAGGTTTATATTGTTACCAAGTCATGCCATTTGGATTAAAATGCTACCTATCAACGCCTTATGAATAAGATTTTTAAAGACCTACTAGGCTACACAATGGAGGTGTATGTGGATGACATGTTAGTGAAAAGCTTAGAAAAGTCACAACATATTTCAGACTTAGAAGCATGTTTTGACCTTCTTCGACGTTATAACATACGACTTAACCCGACCAAGTGTGCTTTTGGGGTTACGTCTGGAAAATTTCTTGGATTTATGGTAACTCACCGTGGGATAGAGGCTAACCCTGAAAAAATCAAAGCTCTCTAAGATATGATTCCTCCGAAGAATATCAAAGACGCCCAACGCTTTGAATGGTCGAATTGCATTATCCGTTTCTAGCCCGTTGGGACAAATACTTGCCGTTCTTTAAAATATTGAAGGGAGCTAAAAATAATAATTTTCAATAGACCGATGAATGTCAGTATGCTTTTGAGTAACTAAAAGAATATCTAGCATCTCCACCCATGCTATCCAAACCTATTCAAGGAGAAACGCGTTATACATGTATCTTGCGGTTTCTAAGCTCGCTTTAGTGCGAGAAGAAGATGGAGCACAACAACCAATTTATTACGTCCAAAAATTCTCTCGATATAGAAAGTCGTTATCCATTTGCAGATAAAGTGTCATGGCGTTAGTTTTCTGAAAATTACGTCCATACTTTCAAGCTCACACCATCTACACTAATTTACCATTAAGGGCCATCTTACGTAAAACCGAAGCATGGGAGGTTAATCAAATGGTCTGTAGAACTGGGAGAATTTGATATAAATTTTCTACCTCGGCTCGCCATAAAGTCTCAAATACTTGCAGACTTTATAGTGGAATGCACCAACCCAACTCTAGAAGAGCTATCTTCTACGTGCCTTTCATCTCCTCAATGGACTCTCTATGTTGATGGAGCTTCAGGAAGTATTGGTGCTGGTACAAGGATACTACTTGTTTCCCCCCCAGCAAAATACCCTAGAGTATGGACTTCGCTTAAAATTCCCTGCAACTAATAACATATGAGGCTATGAGGCTCTCATCAGGTTGAGACTCCATCGATCAGCCCAAAACTTAGTAATTCACACTCCCGGCCTCCCAAGTTGGAGGAGATTTTAATACTCATAATCCTCAACTGGTGCAATATCTTCACTTGGTAAAATCCCTTCTTACTCATTTCAAGACACATCAAATCATCCACATACTATGAGAGAAGAATACTCGGGCTGACGCTCTTGCTAAGCTTGCTACCTCTACCACTGGAGATCTATTTAAGAGAAAGCATGTTGAAGAAATACATTTTCCTAGTATCCAAGGGTTTCAAACTATTGATGAAGAAAAGGAGCGGTGGATAGACCGATCTTATCTTTTCTACAAGAAGGAACCCTTCACGAAGATCCAACTTCCAACTCATCTCAAGATAAGCTTCAAACTTTGCTATTATTGGAGGTGAACTATACAAGCGAGCTTTCTCGGTCCAGTATCTCAAATGCCTTCCACCTTAAGGCGATTACGCTGAGAGAGGTTCACTCAGGAATATGAGGAGAACACCTTGGAGGAAGAGCATTGGCTCTTAAAATCATGAGGCAAGGGTTTTATTGGCCTACAATGAAACAAGATGCCTTGGAGTTCACAAAAAAATGTGCGAGTTGTCAATTGCATTCTAACCTCCCTCACATGCCACATGCAGAACTCTCATCCATTCAAAGCCCGTGGCCCTTTGCTCAGTGGGGGATTGATATCATGGGACCTTTTCCAATAGCATCGAGGCATCGAAAGTTCATCATTCTAGCCATCGACTACTTCACCAAATGGGAGAACCACTCGCTAAAATCACAGAGGCAAATGCTAAACAATTTGTGCGGAAAATATAATATGTCGATTCGGTCTTCCTACAAAGATCATCACGACAACGGAACTCAATTTCGGAAAAGTCTTTACGCCCTTCAGAAAAGATCTTCACATTCCGCCGATACGAGTAGTAGCACATCCTCAAACCAATGGGCAAACCGAAGTTACCAATAGGACCATACTCAAAGGACTAAAAGCACGTCTTGAGAAGGCTAGGGGGCAATGGGTTGATGAGCTTCCCAATGTTCTTTGGGCCTACCGCACCACGTCATGCACCCCAACCGGTGAGACACTGTATAACTTGTGTTTTGGTATAGAAGCTATCATACCGGGATATCGAAAGTCCAAGAGTCCAGATCATGGTAGTAATGAAGAAAAACTCGGCAAAGACCTAAATCCCCAAAATCGATATGGCCCTACTTGACCGGTTCATATCACCAACTAGCTCGCCACTTCAACGAAGAGTGAATCCTCGTCCCATAGTCGATGACTTGGTCCCAAGTCTCGAGGTCGCAGTGCAAAGACCAATAAACTCTCACCTCTCGGGATGGTCCGTATGTGGTCATAGCATGGTCAAGCCGAACGCTTCAAGCTCAAGGACCTAGAAGGAAAAACTCTACCTCGAACTTGGAATACTAAGAATCTTGAAAATATTATCGAACTCTTCCGCATAATTATTGCGACTTTTATCTCGTCTGTCATTTCATCCTCGTATAACTGATCCCACCTAGTGGGATTAAAGCTTGTTGTTGTTGTTGTCGTCGTTGTTGTTGTTGTAGTTGTTGTTGTCATGTTCTCTTAAAGCCCATACCCGTGTCTTATGATTGTATCATTGAACTAGTGAATTCATAGCTTTGTTCTAACAAGATTGACTTTTTTTTTACTTTTCCTCCCACTTGAGAAATATACAACTCATGTTACATCTCAATTGGGACATGATCAATCCCAAGGGGACTTGATCAGACCTCTTCCATACTGGGTTAATGTCGAGCAAAACTTCGACAAACAACCCGGGAAAGGTCAAAAGGTCCTTGGTGGACTTCTCACGGCCACTTCCATACAGGTTAACGTCATCGGGTAACACCCTGACAAACAACCTCGGATAGGTCAAAAAACCTCAGCGGATTCAATTCGACCTTATCCATACAAGTTAACGTCATCGGGTAACACCCTGACAAACAACCTCGGATAGGTCAAAAATCCTTAGTGGATTCAATTCGACCTCTTCCATACAGGTTAACGTCATTGAGTCACACTCTGACAAACAACCTTGGATAGGTCAAAAATCCTCAGTGGATTCAATTCGACCTCTTCCATGGGTTAACGCGTCATCGAGTCACACTCGACAAACAACCGGATAGGTCAAAATCCTCGGCAGTTCAATTCAACCTCTTCCATACAATTTGCGTCAGCCGAATCGACAAACAACCTCGGATAGGTCAAAATCACCACCGTCGACTGCCGCGACCACTATCAGCCCGCGTCGGGTTTCCATCCACCATGTCGCTACCAGTTGCTCACCACCGTCGACCGCACCTATCGGTCACCTCAGTAGCCGGTCCTGCCGCCAGACCATGGCCGGCGTATCTCCGGCAGCCTGGTCACCACCATCATCGTTGGTCATCCCCGCCGACTACCGGCGGTCGCGTCATTCGTGCATTCGCGTGTCGACCACCCCGTCCGGCGGCTTCGCCGGTCCTTACTCCGACTGTCGCGGTCGCCTCACTACCTGCGCTTTGCCTCCAACCATCGCAATCCGCGGTCACCATCGTCGCTGGTTATCCTCGCCGGCCACCATCATCGAGCATCTTCATTGACCCCCATCTCCGGTGATGCCTCTTAACGGGTCCGGACGGTAAGCTGGAACCACGGCGTCGTGGGCCTTGATCGCCTCTAACCTGACGGTCCGGCGAGGCGATCGCGGAACCACGGTATCTGGTGGGCCTTGATCGCCTCCCGACGGTCCGGCGAGGCGGTGCGGAACCCACGTATCTGGGTTTTGATCGCTCTAACGGACGGTCCGGGCGGCGCCGGAACCACGGCGTATACCGTGGGCCTTGATCGCCTCTAACGGGCAGTGCGGCGAGGCGGTGCCGCGGGTATCACAGGTGGGCCTTGATCGCCTCCAACGAGCGGTCGACGAGGCGTGGCGGAACTGCGTATCGTGGGCCTTGATCGCCTCTAACGGACGGTCACGAGGCGTGGCCGGAACCACGCGTATACCATGGGCCTTGATCGCCTCTAACACGGGGTCCGGAGGCGGTAAACAAGAACCACAACATATAGTGCGCGGTCGCCTCTAACACAGACGGTCACGAGGATGGCCGGAACCCGACATCTGAGTGGGCCTTGATCGCCTCTAACGGTTCGGCGTGGCCGGAACCACGGCGTATCACCGGGCCATGATCGCCTCACAGACGGTCAGCGAGGCCAAAAAAGCGGAACCACGGCATTATCTGGGCGCGATCGCCCTCCCAAGGTCAGCGGCAGGTGCGCCCGTGGGCCTTGATGCGCCCTCAACCCGGACGGGTCCGGTGGTAAGCAAAACCACAGACATATCTGAGTGGGCCTTGATCGCCTCGGTCCAGCAGTAGGTGCGGGAGGCTCTGACATTATCTGAGTGGGCCTTGATCGCCTCCCAACAGACGGTCAAAGAGGCGGCGCCGGAACCATGGCATTATCTGGTGAGCCTTGATCGCCTCCCCAACGGGGCAGCCGGGGCGTGCGGAACCATGGCATATCGTGGGCTTGATCGCCTCTAACAGGACGGTAGTGGGCCGATGTATCTGTGGGCCTTGATGCCTCTAACGGACGGTCGAGGCGTTAAACCAGAACCATGGCATTACGTGGGCCTTGATCGCCTCCCATCGCCTCCGAGCGCCTCTTGATCGCCATCTTGATTGCCTCTAAAGGACCCTCACTCAAGAAGAAGGGGAGAGGGGAAAGGTGTGCCTCGCCCTCTTACCCTAGGGGGGGTATTTATAGCCCCACAGAGAGGTAAAACCCCTCAAAAATGGCTCAAAACCCCCCCCCTGAAGGCCAGGCCAGCTGTAGCGCTTACGTGCGCCCATTTGGCCGTGAGGTCAGGGAACGTCATGACCCGGCGTCATGAAACCCGGCCGTCAGCTACGAGCAGATCCGGGACCCAGCAGCCGATCGAGCCGTCAGCGACCCGACAGTCGGGATGGCGCCGGACCGCAGCGACGGACCGATCGACCAGCGGTGCGACCGTCAGCGGCATGGCATACGCCATGCGCAGCGTGACCCACCCACGTTCGCAGCGACCCTAGGCATGACCGCGCGCGCATCGACCGTCGACTCGCCCCGCGACGATCCGCAGCGCCCTCCGATCCCGCCGTTCATCGCCCGACTTGACCCGGGTCCATCGCCGTACAAGACCAGCGCCTTCAGGGCATAGCGCCCGCCCTGCGCGCACCAGCGCCGACGAGCCGAGCGCCGTGGTTCCGACGCTGAAAACTTCCAATTTGTTATTTTCGAGCATTTGACACATATTTTTTGGATGATTAAGCTAATGTCATCCAAAAATAGGGGGCAACTGATATGACTCTCAAAATACCACTAGTCAAAGCACAAATCTTAATGTCGAAAGCGATATGATTTTGAGTCAAAACTGATCGAGATTAAGCACTTAAAATATCATTGGAATTTTTGGGACATCAATTAAATCCCAAAATAGCTCTCAAATATGGAATGTTTATTGTCAAATCGAGCATCTCGACGAGCCGGATCTAATGAGCCTAAGATCTCATAATTCCGACTTCATTTGGGCATCCAAATTCTCAAAATACATCAAATGATCGAAGGAATCATCCTGAGCCGTCCGATCGAGGGGAGTGGTACGGGCCTTACATGAATTTACAAGAATGCCCCTCCTCCCATCTATAAATAGGCCTTCATTCCTCACACCAAAGGGAGGGCCAAGTGAAGTGAAGTGAGGTGAAGAAGAAGAGGAGCTGAAGCAAGTAAAGAAAAGGAAGAGTCCAAGCAAGGAAGAAGAGGAAGAGTCCAAGCAAGGAAGAAGAGGAAGAGTCCAAGCAAGGAAGAAAAGGAAGAGCCCGAGCAAGGAAGAAGAGGAAGAGTCCGAGCAAGGAAGAAGAGGAAGAGTCCAAGCAAGGAAGAAAAGAAAGAATCCAAGTAAGGAAGAAAAGGAAGAGTCCGAGCGAGGAAGAAGAGGAAAAGCCCAAGTGAGGAGGAAGAGAGCTCAAGCTTGAAGATCCTCCAAGCAAGATCGCAAACAAGATCGCATTCGCTGGCCATCAAGCACCGCCATCACCGTCGTCACTAATTGTACCAATATTTCCACCGTTACCCTCATCTCCACCATCGATGATTACAACGATCATTGTTACACAGTTGTTATTCCTCTCTCATATGCAATTTTGTAATCCAGTTATCAGGAAGACTTTGTACTCTGAAACAGATACATAGTGGAAGCTTTTTACTGGGCTAGGCCCCGTGGTTTTTCCCCTCTTTTCGAGGTTTTCCACATTAAAAATTTTGGAGTGTCTCATGTTCGCTCTTTAATTACCTATGTGTGTGCTGGACTAATCGACAAGGCTAAGGCATAAACTTTCACTCTACCGCGACTGGTTTTCTAGCACGCAACAGTTCTCTTTC
Organism: Cymbidium sinense; assembly: GCA_021442155.1. Lineage (NCBI taxonomy): Eukaryota > Viridiplantae > Streptophyta > Magnoliopsida > Asparagales > Orchidaceae > Cymbidium > Cymbidium sinense. The sequence continues at coordinate 39,351,029 of CM038224.1, forward strand.
TCTCTCAATCAGGCATCTAATCATCATATCATATAACTTTTTTTAGAGCATTCAGAAATCAATAGAACTTCTGTCTTAAACAAGAGGTAAAGCTCCATACGGAGTGATCATTAATTATAAGGGGAATATTAGTGAATTGTTAAAGCAGTATTGAGTTTAGTATCATATCGAATAGTTGAAAAATATGCTACTTTAGAAATATAAAGTTGTTGAACGTCACAACAACAACAACAACAACAACAAGAAGCCTTAATCCCACTAGGTGGGGTCGGCGACATGAATCCTTCGTCTCCATTGTGCCCTATTATATGTCAAATTCTCATTTAATTCAAGTATACTAAGATCATTTTTTTATACATCTTAACAAAGTCTTTTTAGGTCTACCTCTACCTTTCTTAACATAAGGCAAATCTAATGCATCTACTCTCTAATCTCATCGGGCCGACGCTTATGTGGCCAAACCATCTAAGCGACTCTCCCTAATCTTATCTACCCTGGAGCTACTCCAACTTTTCTCATACTCATTTTGCATTTGATGCAACTTTGATTTCTCTTTGGGCTATAATCTCTAACAAGTGGTAAAAGAGCCAATGGTATGAATGGGATCAAATGATTCGTGCGATTTGTAGCTCATATCAGTTTTTGATACCTTCTATCATGGTTAACCAAGGTTCAAAAGTGACCCCCATAGCACCATTATATGATTGAGTGTGCTCTTGATACAGATATTTGATAGCTTCAAAAAAAAAGTTTATTAGACTCCAATCAAAATTTTTTTTTTAATTTAAAAAAAAAAGGAGCCCACTGATTGGAGTCCGCGGTTGACTCGCGTAATATTTGCTCCATAAAAGCATTCCTCCTTATTTTACTACGGTCCGAATCATCCCCTCCACGAATTGATAAACATTATAAATGAATTGAAATTTAAAATCATTAAATTTATTTATAGATGAGTATATATGCTCATTTCAAAATAAATGCTTATTTATATTTGGTAAGATATAAAATTTATTATATTGTCTTATTTGTGTCTATGTCTTCTATTTTCAATAATAGATGTATCATGTGTCTATGTCATATCATGTCCATCTCCATACATCATATTATTTGATCAGTCTATTTTTGACATACACCAACAAATATAGGTGGATATTATATAAAAAAGAGTATACATTTCTACTTGATCTATACATATAAACTAAAGAAGTGCAATAGTGAAAATATTTGTTTTATAAAGTTTTCCAAAAAAAAAAAAAATACATGTGATAATGACTAGATATTACTCACATTTGAGTGTGGAGTATTATTTAAAATTTGCCTCGAGCTACATTAATTTGAATAAGGTTCAAACAATATTTGAATCATATTTCAACAAAGTTTGCATTATGTTTTAATCTTGCTTGAACTTTTTTTTTAATATGGTTAAAACTATATTTCAACAATTATCAATTTATATTTAAATCATGTTAAAACTTTGTTTGAACATATGTTAGAATCATATTTAAATAAGATTCAAGCAAGTTTTGGATATGCTTCAAATATTAATCAAATATGGTTAAGATATAGTTCCAAGACAAAGTTCGAATATGAATTAAATATGTTCAAATAAGATCTAAATTAGGTTTGAACATAGTTCAACTAAGACTCGATTGGTCCACATAAGAATTAAACTTGATCTTGATATGCCTACTACAAATATGGTAGAGTGTGTTTTCCATAGCATTCACACTGCAAACTATTGAGTTAATATAATATAGAGTGCAAATGTAATAGTTGTAAGAAATGAGATTAGGAGATATTGCACAATAATCATAATGTAATATAGTGCAATCATTTATAATTTAAAGAATGAAGAAAAAAATCTATAAGATGTAAATTAAGAAGGATTAGAAATGTACATAAATGGATTAATGAAACAATATACATAAAACCATAATAGAAATAATTAATATTTAAATAGAGAAAAGTAATGTATAATTGAAGGACTTATGGATCTACACATAAATCTTTATGGTAGAATTATATATGATTAGATGTACATTTAAGAAATTTTTTTCTTTAAAATCTAGTATATTTTGTATTGTATTGTATAAACTTCACAATCAAATCTATAAATATGTCATAAAACACTCATTAAAATTTATGAGCAAGAATTGCTTAAAAGTACTTATATTTATGGCTTGAAGACCTTATTAGTGGTCTTCTTTCTTTGTTATTAAAAAGATTTAGAGGAGAAAAAATTCTACCTATTATCAAATAGCTTTAACATCTCAAACAATATTGGCAAGTACTTATAGAATGCACTCATCATTACTTACAAGGTCTGCATTGAGGTATATGAGGGGGTTAATGCTATAGAAAGTGCGATCTTAAATATTATTTAATGTATTTTATTTTAGTTTACTAGAAAGTAGATGGTTCTGCATCAGTCCATGACTTCCAAAATATTTTCTGCTAATGTTAATATATTAATTAAACAATTTAAGATAAATTCAAATATACAAGATTTTCTTTTAAAATTAACTAAATGGATTTTGCAAAATTTTTATGGAAAAAATTAATCTCTCAATCTTCTATACAAGCTATATAAGCTTACTAATACTAGGTTAGATCTAAAATATAGCTAGTCTCTTTGTATATAATTGAAGTCTCTCACCAAAGAATTAATAACTAGTATGCACATCATGTTTCTTAGTATATAAGGTATGAATTTCATTGATATGCCTAAGGGTTTATCATACTATGGTTATCATCTAGATAAGACTATAAATTCAATGGAATAGCTCTACTTTCATATAATTAGGCTATCACATTTCCTTCTTTAATGAGCATTAATTCTTTATATTGTTAGAGATTATAAGTCCTTTAATATTTTTTTTATGATCTATTACATAAAATTCATCCATTTTTTATTTGACATTATGATATTAATTATAGATGATATAACTCATAGTTACCGATAAAGTAATTCATGGCTAGTTTAAATCAATTACATTCATAACTAAGCAATATTGAGTTTGATAACTTATGATGGCAAATATAAAAAATAAAAAAAATTAATTTTATTATTTCTATGTTTGTTGGATTTTTTTACCATTACTCATCACCCATTATGTCTAATTTATATTCTACTAGCTATATCATGATCTAATGATTAATATCACATAAAATTTCCATATGGAGAGTTGTTTCACTTTATTATGATGATTTATCCTGTCTTGTGACTTGATTAGTTTCAAAGCATATACTACCATATTAGGGCAATAAATTTTGAATCAAAATATCTTCTTCAAGTTAATTCTAGCCAATCAAAATATAAACATAACTTCAATAATTGAAAGTGTCTCAAAATGGTCTCCTCAACTATAATTAATCTTAGTGAACAAAGTCCCATTATGAGATTAATAAGAAATTCCTTATATGAAGTGACTTGAACACACAATATGATTTATTATGAATATTTTATACAAGTTTAAATAATAATTATTAGCACAAGCTCATTAGACCTCTTTCCTTATCTTTTCTTCATGAATTTCCTATTTGAGAAGAGAACTCTCATATTATAATCTTTTTTTTCCATATAAGGCTTCTTAGATTCTCATGTATTACGATATAACTATTTGATTACTCTTCATTGTGCTATAGCTGATTACATTCTATTGTACCATGGCCAATGGATTTCACTCTATTTTATCTATCTTAAAATGTCCTGTCTTATAATAATTTTGACTACATTATATTGCATCAACCATGTAGCATGTTGTGTCAAAGTTGTTGGATTACACTCTTTGTATCTTCTATAAGATAAATTCTATTTGAATCCTCTTAGAATAAGGTTAAAGATGATTCAAATAAAATTCAAATCATGTAAAAGATTTGAACTCTCTTTGAACCATATTCAACTTTTATTAAAATAATATTTTTTGAACCATATTCAAGCCTAAAATATGTAGTTTGTAGTCAAAAGAGGTGAAATTTTACTCCAAAATGAATATTCATGCATTTTTTTAAATAAATAGCTATTATATTTGATCAATTAAGAATATTGTTAATTATATAAATTAAAATTATAAAATATCTAATAAAATAGCATATATATAATTGACGACACAACTTCATTTCGAATTGAGGTTGAGTTGACAATATCTTAAGTTGGGTTGGTTTAGAATTGATGCATTTAAGATTTCAAGTCTGATTTAGATTGATATGTGAACCCGAAAGTGACTCGAAATTGACCCGTTCTTTGAGGTGGCTCTTAAATTTGTGGCCTTAAACCTTCCTCCGTTCTCGAGTCTTGACTCTAATAATCCTAACCTAATTTATATTCAGCATTTTGGCTTTTCAAAGCTTGACCTTATCATCTTATCCCTCATCACCTCGGCGACAAAGGTAAAGCTAGGCTTTACACCTTACATCAACATTTGCAAATCGTTAAACAAAGCTTGACTCATTGCTTTGCATTTGCAAGTCTTTGGCTAGGTTTGCACTTCACACACCTCCACGGTGGTGAAGCTTCAACTTTGTGAGTTTGTGTAATGGTATATGTTTTCATTATTTAGAATATTTGATGGCATAAAATATAGGAAGTTTTTGAAATACTTAGAAAAGAATTTTGTTATTTGTGTTTGGTCATTTGGGATGCCACTAAAGCTTCTCTATTTGATTATTTTTAAAAAAAAACTTAAAGTAAAACACTAAAACTAATGTGCTTTGTTTGCTTGTGTTTGGTTGTTTGGGGTTGCTACTATTTCTAACTTTAAGGAAATTTGAAACTCAAAGTGAAAGTAATGTGTTTGACCTTCACAACATTTCTTTATTTTATTTGATCTTACACTCCAATATTTCTTTTACTAGGGTTTGGCCCTTACAACAATTTGGTCGATTGGTCCTTTCTTTTTGTTCCTTTTTGTGTTCCAAGGTACATGTTTTACTGATTATGATAAAGCATTTTTGTTTATCTTGTATTGAGAAGAGCCACAAATAAAATCATTTATCATCTTTGCTTTTGATTTAAGTAGTTTAAAATTTTAGAAATATTCTTCACAAAAAATTAGGTGGGTAGGCACAATAATTTAGTTTGAAACCTTCAAATTTCAAATGTTTGATGTGTTTTCTAATAAAAGTTACATGGGCATTTAAGTATACAATTTTATATGATGTTATTCTTATGAGCTTGTTACAATGCACTAAATGCTTTAAAAAAGCATTAAAATTAATGTGTGATGGTGTCTGGTGGGTTATGTATTATTCATTAGTTTGATAGCATTGATATTATTTATTTGATTGATCATTTATCAATTACTCATTGTAAACTTCTCTATTTAAATGGAAGATTCTAGTACATTTATTGATATTGCTAACACTAGAAAGAAAGAGGATTTTATTTCAGCAAAAGTTGAGGAGAATGAAACTAGAGAAATAGATGACAAGGCATGTAATAGACATGCTAGAAGAAGATTGACTTCATTTGTATGGGGACATTTTTATATACTATCACTTAAAAATGATGGAAAATAGAGATGTAAATGTAAGAATGTGCAAATTACATATGTGATAGTAAGTTCAGCCTTGGTAATTTAAAATGGCATTTGCAACCTTGTAAGAAGAGGAAAACATATGATATAGGATAACTTATTCTACAAAGTAATTCTATTTTATATTACTATGTTTGACCACCAAGTGTTCTATGATTTGATTACAACTTGCATTATCATGCATAATTTACCATTTCAATCTATTGAATAGTATTTTAGAGCACTTTTACTTTATCTATGTCGAGACTTATACCTTGTATTAAGAAATATAGTTAGAAATGGTTGCAAAAAAATTTTAAGAGAGAAGGGACAAATCAAGACAATGTTAAGTAAAATAATCGAGTTTGGTGGACATCGATTTGTGTATTTTATTAACACTAATGAATTTATATGTTTGAGCACATATCATTGATCGGCTTGGAGATTACGAAAAATTTTAGACTTTCATTTTATACCACCTCCATATGTTTTAACACTAATGAATTTATATGGTCTTGCATTATTTGAAGCAATACAAATATTCTTATATGACCGAATTTGAAAAGAATTTTGAGTACTACTTTAGATAATGCTGTTAATAATGTAGCTATTGAATTCTTAAGGTATCATTTGAATTTAAGAGGTGGTCGTCTTTGTAATAAGAAATTCTTTTATATATGATGTTGTGTGCATATTATAAATTTGATTGCTCAAAACATTTTGAAGGAGATAGATGGATCAATCTCAAAGGTTTGTGAAAGTATTAAATATGTCAAAGGTTCTCAAGCTAGAAAGCAAAGATTTTAGAGTGTATGAGATAAAGCTACCATGATGAAAAGAAGGGGTTAAGACAAGATGTTCCTACTATATGGAACTTTAGTTTTATTATGCTTGATAGTGTCATCTATTACAGGCATGCTTTTCTACATTTACAAATAGATGACTCAAATTACAAGAATTATTCCTCAAATAATGAGTGAGAAAGAATGGTAAATATATGCAACTTTGTAGCTCCATTTTATGAGATTACTTATGTTTTCTCTAGCACACAATATTTTAATACAAATTCTTACTTTTATAGCTTCTCTACAGCATAAGCAACATTAAAACATGAAAGTTCAAGTGCGTAAGAATACATTACAACGTGGCAACAAACATGTTCATAAAGTTTGAAAAATATTGGTATGCTTTTGTGTAATACTTGTTATAGTTGTTATTCTTGATCCAAGATATATGTTTAATTTTACTGAGTGGTTTTATAAGAAACTATATGAAGGTGACTACATAAGTGAAGTTGCAAAGGTGAGGGAAAAATTAATTCTTATTATTCAAGAATTATTCAAACTCAAATATTCAAGGTTCCTCAACACGAACATCAGTAATTCAAGCAACACATCATGATAATTCAAGAATATCCAACTCAACAATTATTAAATCCCAATTTTTTCGATTATTTAAAATTTTAAATCAATTCAATTTTACATGTTTCATTATGTTAATATTTATTATATCTCATTTATTATAATTTGTAAGGACTTTGATTCTTTTGATGATGAAGATAACATGCCAAGAAAGTATGAGCTTGAGCTTTACTTAGATGAGCTTAGGATTGACAGAAATGTTGAGTTAGATATCTTACACTATTGGAGAGGTAATCAATATAGGTTTTCGTAAATTGCTACATTAGCTAGTGATGTTTTGTGTATACCATTTTTCATTATTGCTTCAGAAAGTGCAAGTAGAAATAATAAAAGAATTCTTGATTAATATTGAAGTGTACTAAAACATGTCATTATTGAGGCACTCGTGTCTACAAAGGACTGGTTATATGGTGACCAAGATTGAAACATACTTTAATTATCCACTTTTTACATGTTTCATAAATTGCACATTTCTAAGTTAAAATCATCCATTTTTTTGTAGATTTACTTGACTCTGAAATTGAAAGGTTACTAAAAATATCATGAGGAGTACCATCACTCAAATTAATAGGGAAGATGGCGATAATTAAGTTAATATGGCAAATTAGTTTTTTTCATTTTTCTATAATTATAATTTGAACTTTGATGGATGATAGTTATATTATTGAACTTTATTTTGGAAAATATTGAACTTTATAGCTTGTGGTGCTCATATGTGATAATGTGATTGTACTATTGTATTGGTGGTTCTATGTTTAAATGTTTTATAATTTTTTATGTTAAGATTGTAAACTGATGTGGTGGACTAACATGAAAAACTATGATGATATATGTAATTTGATTTGCATCCCTTTATGGCTTTACCTCATGATGTTGCAATTGTATTTATATAAATATGTATTATAAGGTCTACACTTTTGAAGCCTATTCTAGTCCACTATATTTTGCATCATTAACATGCATTCTCTCACTTTGATTTGACATATTAAAATGACTTTTTGTTAATATTATATCCATATAACTTTGCTAGAGTTAATCTTTAGTGCAATTATGCTCTTCTCATTGTAGTTATATTCCTCTTTAGTCATGCCTTCTTGATTAAATAATTTCTTAAACTATTTATGTTCTTTTGATCTAGACTACTCATAATATAATCATATCCCTTTGATTATACTATACACCTTTTGTCATACTCTTTTGACTAGGTAATGCTTTAAATTGGTTATGCTCTTTCAGTCAAATTCATTCTTAGTCACACTTTTTGAATAAAATATCTCCTAGTCTAATTTTGAATTTTTTACTATTTTTTTTCTATTTTTGATATGACCTTGCTATTTTCGAACAATATGATATTTTTTATTAACTTTATTGATCGGTGAATTCGGATTAATAGAGTATCATTCTCGAAGATTGAGTGAGTTAATTACTAATTTATACTAAGTTCACTATTATCAAACTAAGTAAAGTTTTTAGAAACAAAATATTTTTTAACTTTTAGAAAATATATTTTTATATTTTGCATGAAATAAAGTTGATGTTCTTTTGATTAAAATTAGTAAATTTATGCTTTTGGTGATTATCTAGACTAAATTATCTTTGAACAAACTTCGGCCTGACACTATGGGTTCAACGCCATAACTTCGATTTTTTTTATGAATGACATTTCAGTTTATAGTATCAAGCATAAATATATATGCTATATTATCTATGTCTAGATCAATATAACCTAACCAATCCCTTTAACTAATTTTTTTGTCTAGTCGATAAAATTTTGAAAGTTTAAATTTTCTTTATTTTCATTGACTGCAAATCCCTATTTAGACATCTATTTGTTTATCCCTACTATTTTTCTAGCACTCTTCCAATGTCCCTAAGTTACAACTAGTTTTAACATTATATTTTTGTCAGAATGTAAGTAAATTATGCTAAAAAAAAATAAAACATAATTTGCAATGAACACATAAACACTTTTTATATATCATTCCACAAACATAGTTTAATACAAGATATTTTACAAATTTAAGGTACAATTACTTTAGCTATTCAGTACAAGTGAGAAAATTCATCAACCAAACTAAGAATAATCGAGAGAAAGGAAAGAGATAAGGTAATTTCTTCTAAATTTACTCTTTATTTCCTTCTCCCTACTTCCGGTGGAGAAACAAATGACTTTAGTTACAAACTCTATCTGGATCATCTTCACCTTATCTTCCACAAGAACCCGACACTTTACAGGTAAAACATAATATAAACTTAGCACTCACACGACAACATGGCACTTGTAGTGTCAATCTCCAAGTGTAGTCCCTCACTCACTCACACTTAAAAATCACACAAGCCAAAATAACTTTTCTATAGAGAATTGATCCCTATTATAATCTAGGTGGTTGCTCACTTAGAACTGGAATGAAAACAAAGTTTTGTCAAAACCACTTACTTGTCGGTTAGTTGCATCGCAATGTTGTGAGTATGGTGCACTATGTCGTGCGTCCTTGATGGGTAGTCTTTAATCTTTGGATCCTCTATTTTTTGGCTTGATTCAATGATTTTATAGTGCTACAGTGCTCAAGTTGCAATACTTTAATGCTGTAAGATCCATCTTGGTGTCCTCTAGCTAAAATTTATCTAAGTCAATGTTGTGGCACTGTTCTATAGCACCTAGGAGCTATCCTTAATGTCTTTTGATTCTTGATCCTTGTGAACCACGACACTGCCTTTCAGTGCTTAAGCACTATCTTCTTTGTCTTTTGTCTAAAATTAAGCCAAATCTGATTGCGATGTTTCTTTTTTACCTAGGCACTAGTTTTAGTTTTTTCTTTTTTCCTTTGAATTTTAAAATTTTTTTCAACACAAAACTAACTATAAAAAGCATATTTTTATAGAAGTTAAATAAGTAATTAGTATAAAACATACTAAAATTAACATAATTACTACTAAACATTTATTCAAAGTTTTTCTTTTAAAACTTTTAAGACATAGCATTATCTTTTAGCCAAGTGAACACAATTAATTAATTATGATTATTATAAATCATATCAAGTCAAATTTTTATAATTTTAAGAGCAATAATTTATCGTCAAAAAATTAATTTTTTTTTCTTCATACAAGGTCTGATTATGATGCACATGGACATGACAAAACATGACAAGATCTGGGACATGAGGCATGCTTGAGAAAAAAGTAGGACAAGACACACTTTTGACATGTCATAAAATAACATTAATGTATTTATTCTAATAAATTTTAACAAACAAATATGAATAAAGAATTTGCAACAAGGAATAAAACAAGCTAAATGCAAATAATATGTTTAATAAGACAATTCATAAATTTTATATAACCACAAAATAATATAGAAAAAAAATATTTTTAATTTGTTCACTGAAATATCAAAATACAAACATCAATATTTCAATAGAAAACAATTCAACAATGAACTATAATTTTTTTTCTCTTTCATTCACATGTCTTTGACCTCTATTATCATCATCATTGAATAAAATTACTTCTAATTCAGGCTTATCAAGAGATAGATTTGTAATTTATAGAATTCTCATCATCATCAGAGATTCAAATCCATCTCCTATAACATAGAACATCATGTTATCACCTTCAATGTAAATTTGAGACTTTCTTGATAGAAGATAGAGATTATTGTGAACATAAACCAAATCTTCAGCTCATTATGTAGTTATTTTGTTCCTCTTTATTGATTATATGAATGAATAAGTGCTCCAATTTCTCTCACAACAAGTGAAAGAAGAAACTTGATTAAAAAGTTTTATAGCAAAAGTTTGAAGAAGTGGTGTTAAAGCTTCATGAATTAACCATCATATCTACAGTTCCATCTTCCACCTATTACACAAAAATTCTTGATCTCCAACTTCATTTAAATAACTAAAAAATTTAGCTAACTCCACAATTACTAGTCTTTTTTTAATAATCATTTAGGAAAAATTATAATAACCAAGACTTTTTCATATTTGAAATTTCTAAATCTTTTTTTGGTGAAATACAATGAGGATTCTCTAAAATTCATTCTTAGCATGAGTTTCTTTATAAAAAAATAATAAAAATAAAATTAGATAATAAATATGTTATGAAAAGAAAATATTTTAATATTTAAAATGTAACTTACCTAGGATTTAAAAGTAAGCCATGCAATGTAAAGTGTGTTTCTCTTTGCCCTTGTACTCCAAAATAATTTGAATAACGGTCAAAATCTTTAAGTCCTTCTAAATTGACTTGCTTCTATGTTATATATTGTCTCTTTTACCTTAAGTAACATAGTATTCCACATCTCATAAATCAGATGCAAACATGGATAATTTGTAATAGTAGCTCACGAGCATGTTATAGCTAGTCTGGTGTTTTTATTTGTAGTGTTGTAGGGACATCTACGGGGAGGTACTTATATAAATGATCAAGAATGAGATGTGGGTTTAGAAATCTAGATTATTTCCTGATTAATAATATCCTAATCATCTTGCACTTACATAAGACTAGGCCACATGATTTTAAATTGTAGGAGGAGTTAGTTAGCAGCCACTCTAGGTGATTGTAAATTCTGAAGAGTCTGGATTGGTCCACTCTCCATAGTGGAAGTAGACCAATATATCCCATTCCCCTGAGTAGATTTAGGTCGAGCTCTTAGCTTGTACTAAAGAACTCTAGATATAGGTTCAAAGGCTTGTTATTTTTTCTTTTTCTATTAGTATAAGTCCTCACCTCTTAGGTATTTTTATAATCTTCTATTGTTGGAATCTAAGTCCGAACATTGAATAAAATTTTTAACTCAAATAAATAAATTTCTCTCTTTCAAAATGTAAAGCCTTACTATAGGGTAGATTGAAGCACTCATTAGACATCCTAGTATCATGTGTGCTTCCTACTTATTCTCCTTTAGAATCTGCTAAGAACTCTTTCTATTTAAGCCCTCCATGATGGCTTTCCAAAATGACAAATTCTTTTATTATCAACCTTTGAAATATTTGAAGACATTAGTATGTAATTAACTATGAAAGCTTGCTTCTATAAGAAACTAAAGAATCCAGTATAAAATATACCCTACTTTACTTATCCATGTAAAGTAGGGAAAAGATCTCTGGTATATATGTAGACCCATCTGCCTTACGAGTCCTTATTAACTTGAGTCCATTATAGAGTGGTGTTTCTATCTTTTGAGATAATACATTATCTCTTAGATGTTGCACTTGATAATTTTAATCAACACCCCTTAAGATGGTGTCTCTATGATTCCAAACTAAAGCACCACACTATTGACACCTTATTAAGGGTAAGATTGACTCTCTTCTCTAAGATTTAAAATTCTAAGTTTTGATTGAATTCAGGATGATTATCTAATTTACCCGGATTTTTATTTAATCAATGCTAAGCACTTAGACAACCAATAACTTTAAAGTCAATATTTTTTTATTAGTAATGAGTATCTTAATAGGGAAAACAAAGTTATATCCCTAGAACCTCTCTTAGAAAATTTTTAATGGTCATTTTGGAAGGTAAGATAATTAATTAATGGAAAATCAATCTTTTGGCCATCATTTAAGAGATATGTTCAAAAAACTTGTACCCTAATGTCTGACATGTAAACAAGTTAAATCCACTAAAGAAATTCTAGCCAATATTATTCTTTTCTTATTACTTATAGATTTTAGGAAGATTTATCATTGAATTTCATCTTAGGATTGCCACACATAGGCAAATGATAGGATTTTATGGTATATCTAAGATGTCTCATTTCTTACTCCAAAACTATTGATGGTTCACACAATGATAAACTATTTTTAAAGAAAATTGTGCACCTACATGGTCATTATGTATAATTATGATGTTATATTTGTTTCATACTTTTGAAAAACTTTATGAAAATTATATAATATTTAATTGTAATTCTTTTCTGCTTTGCATTCTCAAATGATGGCCAAGTTGAAGTGGAATATTAAGGAACATACTTAAAATGTCTTGTTGAAAAAAGTTTAGGAATTTGAACTTTCATTTGCCAACAAATATAATACCAATCTCAAGAACTTCTAAAACTTCACCTTTAAGAAGACTTGTTGATGTAGATAACATTCCATCTTTATGCATATTTTTTATTTAACATTCTCATTTGCTAAAGACTTTTAAAGACTCCATGACACCATAAGATAATAAATTACTTTTATGTAATGATAAATATACTTATAGTATAATTATAATTGATCAACAAAAGAATTTAGCGAAGGTGATTATGTTTTGATATGTATCCATCCTAAGTGATACAATCCCATTAAGTTTAAGTAATTACATGCAAGGGCTTGTGGCCCATTGAAAGTACATACAAATTTATTTTTCAATGTATATCACCTTGATTTGCTTGTTGATATGCAAATTTATCTAGTTGTTAATATTAAAGATATTCTATCATATGAGAAAGAGTTAGCAAATCTCTAATTAGTTAGTATAACTCTTTGGTAAAAAAACATTATTCCCCATTAATAGAATCTCTTATTTTTAAAAGGTAATTATATCATCAATGAATATGTTCCCATTAATCTAACTATTGAGTCTTGATTTTTAGTTCATTAGAAGAACAAATCACCTAATGATGACACTTGGCTAACCCGCTCTAGCATGGAGACCTTGGCCCTTCAATTGATAAAAGATTTCATAGATTTCAACTCTATATATTAGAGTTAAATTGTTCTCGGAAAAGTTAATATAGCACATCAAGAAGATCAATAAAATCAATCTAAAGGTCTGATTACTAGAGCTTAGATTAAAGACAAGAAAAATATTATAATAGGCCCTATTATAAGATCCCAAGAAAAAACCTAATAAAGAGCTCATTATCTATAATATTTTAAATATATTTTATATTATAATATTTATTGTATATTTATTTATAAGCTTGTATAGCTAGCCATGATATGAAAGAAGCATTAAAAATGAGTGGTTGGAGCCTCTCTTTAATAAATGGCCACCAACCGCATTACTTTTCCCTCCCTTATTCCTTCCATTTTTCCTCCAAAATTCTTTGCCCTAGAGTCTTGTAATGCCTATAAATATGGGTTTAGATACTTGTAATTTCAGTTATAAAAAAAAAATCTTGAATAAACTACTTGTAATGCCCTAGATTTCATAGATTGTTTTCAATTTGCTATATCATAAGTTCTCATCTCCTAAACATTTTTTATGGTCTTATGTCAGTGTATTATATATCCCAAATTTCTAATAAAATAAACCACTCAAAATATAATTAATTTAAATATCTAATTTTAAAACCCAACCATAGGATAGTTGAAGTACTTCTTACTTCTTTAACATCCTATGCTCCCTAATTTTATTCTTTTGGTCTCTTAAAAGAACTACTTAATGTTAGGCTAATCTTATTTGAAATTTTAAACCTATAATAAAAGAAGGTACTTGTGAGGTTCCATGTAAAATAAAGATAAATATTATGTTGCCTCTAATATTGAAGCCTAAGAGTGGCCATTTAAAGAAAATTAGAAGGATGTGATGAAAGGGGAGAGGATGAAGTCCAACATAAGTGTAATGATGAGTTATGTGTTATAATTGAAGTATTTGCAATCCCAATTTTCCACTACTTTCATAACAATTTTTTGCTTGAATCAATTGTAATTTTTATTAATTAAAAATGGTTATGCAATATGTACTGCTTAGATATTTATTTATTGTGTTGTAAATAAATCTATCATGTTATGCATGTTGTGATCACTATCTATTGTATCTATCATATTTTAATTTATTTGGACACTATTTGGTCATTATTCAATAGCCATGTTTGGTGAAATTTGTCATATTATGTCTCTTGTGATTACTCTCTAAATCAGTTATATAATTTTCTACATTGAATAAACCTTGTTCAAACCTGTAATTCAGCTATTTTAAAAATTCTTCTAACAATATCTTATTTGAACCTTTTCGAACTATGTTTAAACCCTAATGAAATTTAAAAAAATGATTAATGTTCAATTACGGCTTAAACAATATTCATTCATGGATCTCGCTTAAAGTCTAACTTTGATCAGATTTTGTTCGAACTTTGTCAAATCTAATTTGGTTGTGGTGACCTTTAAGAAGTGGTTGACAGCTTACATCCAAAATTATTAGTTTGTTCAAAATGTTTGAGCAGATATTTCCAAAAAGATGAATGCATATTTCTGCAATTTAAGTGAATAAATTTTGTTAAAGTTTGAACTTAATTTAGCTCTAATAGTCATATTTTTATAGTAAAATTAAATGATACGAGTTGCACACATTATAATTTGTTCCTTTTTATTTATGGAACACTTTATAGATTTATTTGAGCTAAGTTCTTATTATTTTAATTTTCTAAAATTTATTATGATTTTATTTAGATGTATTTTTCTTATTCATTTTTATTATAAATTTATGATGAGAGATATTTTTCAATCAAATAGATTAGAATGATAATTTTATTAAAGTTGTTATATATATTATAATAATAATTTTTAAAAAAAATATTTTTCTTTAACATTGTTGTTGTAGGGTTCTAAATATGAATGAGAAATGTAAAGGGTTGTATTAGGTTGTCAACAGCTTCATAAAACTTGTCAAAAAATTTAGGCCATGAATTCTTTAATGCATTAATCAATGCAAGGCATTCCTTGGAAGAGATGTGTTGTATAGCTTGAATATAGTGAAAAGTGTGTGCAAGGGCCGCTGCACTGATGCTCGTGTGGAGTGTTAAATATAGAAGAGTTCCCATATTATGGATGAATACAAATAAAGATGTTAGTCTATGAAACTAAAACTAAAATAAAAACTTGGAATTTATGTACTCTTATAGGCAAAATAATGGAATTAATGGATGTAATGATTCATAAAAGATAGTTGGGAAAAGCCAAGGTCAATGAAAGTCTAAGTTTTAAACTTTAGTATTCATGTATGAGCCGTACTAGAAATAGTGTATATGTGATTATAGATAAGTGTTCAGAAATAATATTATTAAAATTAATAAATTAGAGATAACATTCTTGCTTTAAAGATTATTATTGATGTTAAAATTATTAATATTATAAGTGTTTATGGTCCTCAAGTAGGTTTAGATGTATGTTTAAAAAAAAAAGGAAAAGGCTAGAAGAATTAATACAAATGATACCTCTTAAACAAATAGTATTTATTAGAAAAGATTTAAAAGCACATGTTGAGAGAGTGGTAGAAGATTTTAAAAGTATTAATGGTGGCTATTATTTGAAGTGACTAATAAAGAAGATAGAACTATATTAGATTTTACTTTAGCTTATGATTTTATAATTATTAATATTTTATTTAAAAGAGAGGAGCATATTATCATATATAAGAATTGAATTGGTAAAATACAAATTGATTATTTTTTATGGGAAAAAATTATATTTTAAATTGTAAAGATTATAAGATCATTCTAATTGAATGTTTAAATACTCAACATTGACTACTAGCTTTACATTTCAAGATGGAGGGTTTGAAGTTGAATAACAACATTGAAACATTATTCTAAGATTTTATGGGAATACTTAAAGAATGCTGATAAAAATTATTTTTAAGAGTAAGTTACAAGACCTTAATATTTAAAAGGAAAAAGCTAATATTATGTCAAAGTAGCAAGTGATATTAAGCAAGATGTAAAAATATACTTATAGAATCAAAAGAAAAGATCAAAACTAAAAGTTGTTTTATAAAAATTAATTTAGATGCAAAAGCATGGATGATTGGAAAAGATATAAAGTAGCAAGAAAGAATTTTAAGAAAGTAATATGTAAAGCAAAGAATTTAGTATTTAATGAGTTATACAATAGATTGAATATTTAATAAGGTATATGATGCATATATAAGTTAGCTATGCAATGAGATAGGAGAAGTAAAAGGTTTAGTTCAGGTGAAGTAAATTTAGGATGAAGATCATAAGTGATTTTCTTAGAAGATATTCTACATAAGTGAATTAGAAATTTTGATAAACTTTTCAATGAAGGTTATGTGAAATACAAATGACTTTAGCAACTTTAATGTCCAAAATTAAAAATAGAGATTTTAGTTTCTATTTCTGAATTAGTAAAACCATAATTGAAAAGGCTTTAAAATATGATGTGTGGAAATGTTGTAGGAGCTAATGATATTCTAGTATAAGTGTAAAACGCTTAGGTGATTAAAGAATTTCTTGGCTTACTAAATTTTTTAATATTATTTTAAAGACTAAAATGATACTAGATGAGTAAGGAAAGAGTTTTTTGGTTTGTTTTTTTTACAATAAATGAAATGCTCAGGAGAGTGCAAATTATAGAAGAATTATGTTAATATGCTATACACTAAAATTGTGTTAGAGAAATTTAGTATATGCTACAACATGATACAAAAGTTTCTTAAAATCAATTTATATTTATGTCGGGAAGGTCTATTATGGATGTTATACATTTGTTGAGAGATTTGATAAAGAACTATAGAGAGTAAGGACGATCCACATAAGATAATTATTAGTTTAAAGAAAGCATATGATAAAGTTTCAAGGAAGCTGAGAGTTTTAGAAATGAAAGGAGCTCATATTACTTGTATTCAAGTCATTAAGGATATGCATACTGCAGTTGTTAAGTGAGTTCAAATATAAGGAGGATAGACCAAGTATTTTCTATTTCAGTTAAATTATATCAATGATTAGCTTTAAGCCCATATTTTTTTTTGATAAGTTATGGGTGTTCTTACTAGACATATTTCAGTTAAATCATTTAATCCTCGCTAGGCTAAGCGTATCCTGAAAAATTCATGATTTTAGATCATTATCTCCTATTTAACGGAAGGTTTTCTCAATCTTAATTAAGATATAAAATCTCCTACGTAAGTTGAACATATTTTAGAAAAATTGCTAAAATTATTGAAAAATCTAGTGGTCTAATTTGAATATCAAATGCTATAAACGTTGCTCATCTTTCAACCATTGAATAACTGAAAGACCCAACCATACGATTGAGGGTATTTTAGTACAAGTAAAAATCTATATAGCTCATCTGTCTCCATTAGAATTTGAGTTATACTAACTTTCTCTACCAACTCATTTTAATACTCTATTCTTACACAAGCTTCTTTCTTGACATTTGGAGATTCTTAGTTGCATTTCTAAAAAACAAATAGCAAGATAGGCTTAACTTGAAATATATTTTATGCACAATAATATAAGGTTGAAAATTTTTGAAAGAGTTTAGATTAAAAGCATGCATTAATTGACTCTTAATCATTTATTCTATATTTTTTTATCTATATATTTCTTTTATTATTTAATATCATTTATGTAGTTTTCTCACGATTTGCCTCCTCAACCAATGAGGCCTCATCTCTCAATAACTTGAACTTCAAAAGTTCTTGCTTGGGCTACAACAAGGTGCATCAATATTTTGGTCAGCTACATGACGTGTGTTTGAGCTTTAATGAACTTCCTTCTAGATATTTTATCACATGATCTGACACTCTTAATTAGCGCGAGTCGATATATGTCAGACACTAACACTAGCTCGATTCACCTCTAACGCACTTAATTAAAATCATAATTTTTTTAAAAAAAGATTAAACATGCTTGTCAAACACACGTACACATGTGTCTTTAAATTAAAATTAAAATAAAAAATTTATTTTCAATATAACTTTTTTTTTTTTTCAATATAACTTATTTCTTAACTATTGCTACTACTTTCACCTTCGCCATCGTCGTCAATGTTGAAGGTCAGTGCCATCATGTTGCTACTACTCTTTCCCATTTTTAATTAATGCTTATTTATATTTGGTAAGATATAAAATTTATTATTTTGTCTTATGTGTGTCTATGTCTATTTTTAATAATAGATCATATGTACGTATATCATACGCCCATCTCCATACATCATATTAAGGAAAATTTTAAAATAAACAATGTTAATCTTAATTAGGTGTTTAATGAAAATTTTTTTTTAAGAAAATAGATCATCCGGTTGATGACGACGGTGGCCGATGTCGTCCGTTTGACGGACAATTGGCGCCGACGTGTCATCCTTGAATTAATTTTTTTTTCGTGATTTTAGGAAGCACGCGGAGAGGAGAGAGAGAGAGAGAGAGGAAGCACGCGGAGAGGAGAGAGAGAGAGAGGTTTTATTAATTTTTTTTATTAATATAATTATTTAAAATATTTAAAATATATAATTTAAAAATACTTTTTATAAAATATTTAATAACTAAATATTTATATATTTAGTTATTTATTTATTTATTTATATATATATAATTAAATATATAATTTAAAAATACTTAGTTTAGTTATTTATATATATATATATATATATATATATTTATTTATTTAATTAGTTATTTATTTATTTAAAAATATTTACTTATTAAAAATATATAATTAGTTAAATAAATAAAAAAAATTTAAATTATATAAATATTTAGTTATTTATATATTTATAAAATATTTAGTTATTTATATATTTATTTATTTATATAAAAGCCAATATATTATATAAATATTTTATAAATTTTATAAATAAAGTAATTATATATATATATTTATAAATTTATTTAGTTATTTATATATTTAAATTATATAAATATTTTTAAGTTATATAAATAATTTAAAATATTTAAAATATATAATTTAAAAATAATTTTTATAAAATATTTGAAGTATATATATATATATATATATATATATATATATATATATATATATATATATATATATATATATGTTTATTTATTTTATATAAGTCTATAATAATAATAATAATAATAACAAAAATATAAAAAATATAAAAATATAAAAAAATAAATAATTAAATAATTTTTAATAAATAAATAAAGAAAGAAATAAATATATATATAATAAATAAATATTTTATAAATATATTAAATAACTAAATATTTACATAATTTAAAATTTATTTATTTAACTAATTATATATTTTAAATAAATAAATATTTTTAAATAAATAAATAACTAATTAAATATATATAGGTATATAAATAACTAATTATTTATTTATATATTTTAAATATTTTTAAATTATTTATATAACTTAAAAATATTTATATAATTTAAATATATAAATAACTAAATAAATTTATAAATATATATATATAATTAATTTATTTATATAATTTATAAAATATGTATATAATTTATTTATTTCTTTATTTATTTATTAAAAATTATTTATTTATATATTTTAAATATTTTTAAATTATATATTAACAAAAATTAATAAAAATTACATATTTCAAATAATTATATTAATTAATAAAAAATTATTAACTAAATTTCTAAATTTATATATATAATTAAAAGTACTTTTAAATTATATATTTAATTATATATATATATATATATATATATATATATATATATATATATATATATATATATATATATATATATAAATAACTAAATATATAAATATTTAGTTATTAAATATTTTATAAAAAATATTTTTAAATTATATATTTTAAATAATTATATTAATTAAAAAATTTAATAAAACCTCTCTCTCTCTCTGCTTCCTAAAATCACGGGAAAAAAATTAATTCATGAGTGCCGACGGATACATCGTTGACGAGTCCGTCAAACGGACGACTATGCCTATTTTCTTAAAAAAAAAATTTCATGCTCAAACGTCTAATTAAGATTAACATTGTGTCTATTTTAAAAATTTTGCCCATCATATTATTTGATCAGTTTATTTTTGACATACGCCAACAAATATAGGTGGATATTATATAAAAAAGAGTATATATTTCTACTTGATCTATACATATAAACTAAAGAAGTGCAATAGTGAAAATATTTGTTTTATAAAGTTTTCCAAAAAAAAAAATACTTGTGATAATGACTAGATATTACTCACATTTGAGTGTGGAGTATTACTTAAAATTTGCCTCGAGCGACATTAATTTGAATAAGGTTCAAACAATATTTGAATCATATTTCAACAAAGTTTGCATTATGTTTTAATCTTGCTTGAACTTTTTTTTGAATATGGTTAAAACTATATTTCAACAATTTTCAATTTATATTTAAATCATGTTAAAACTTTGTTTGAACATATGTTAGAATCATATTTAAATAAGATTCAAGCAAGTTTTGGATATGCTTCAAATATTAATCAAATATGGTTAAGATATAGTTCCAACAAAGTTCGAATATGAATTAAATATGTTCAAATAAGATCTAAATTAGGTTTGAACATAGTTCAACTAAGACTCAGAATTGGTCCACATAAGAATTAAACTTGATCTTGATATGCCCTACTACAAATATGGTAGAGTGTGTTTTCCATAGCATTCACAGTGCAAACTATTGAGTTAATATAATATAGAGTGCAAATGTAATAGTTGTAAGAAATCTGAGATTAGGAGATATTGCACAATAATCATAATGTAATATAGTGCAATCATTTATAATATAAAGAATGAACAAAAAATCTATAAGATGCAGATTAAGAAGCATTAGAAATGTACATAAATGGATTAATGAAACAATATACATAAAAACCATAACATAAATAATTAATATTTAAATAGAGAAAGTAATGTATAATTGAAGGACTTATGGATCTACACATAAATGTTTTTGGTAGAATTATATATGACTAGATGTACATTTAAGAAATTTTTTTCTTTAAAATCTAGTATATTTTGTATTGTATTGTATAAACTTCACAATCAACTCTATAAATATGTCATAAAACACTCATTAAAATTTATGAGCAAGAATTGCTTAAAAGTACTTATATTTATGGCTTGAAGACCTTATTAGTGGTCATCTTTCTTTGTTATTAAAAAGATTTAGAGGAGAAAAAACTCTACCTATTATCAAATAGCTTTAACATCTCAAACAATATAGGCAAGTACTTATAGAATGCACTCATCATTACTTACAACGTCTGCATTGAGGAATATTATTTAATGTACTTTATTTTAGTTTACTAGAAAGTAGATGAGTTCTGCATCAGTCCATGACTTCCAAAATTTTTGTTCTTCTCTTATGACATGTATGAAGGCTTCTTTCAGGTACTCAAAAAATTCTTTCCTCTTTAACTTTTGTGTTTGTAGAGATTGCAGATCTATAATATTCATCAGAAAGGTAATCCAACACATCGACGCCAAATCCATATGTATTTGGGTAGCATTAGATTAGCTCTCTTATTAGAAAATATAAGGAATTAATAGGTTAGAAGAATTAAAAGTTAAAGTTAATGTAAACCATTTTTTTGAACTTATACTTTTAATAAAATAATATATTCCTTGCCTTACTATTTGACTATACTGTTGTTGAGTATGCAATTATTAGAATCATGTAGTATTTTCATCACGTACTCTTAGATTAATAACTTTAGAGTTATCAACTAATCTTGGCATCTAAAACTTAAAGAAAGCAAACTACTTCTCATCAATTAGGAAAAGATAATGAGGAAAGATTTATGGCCTTGTGCCTTTTTGAAAGGATTTATGAAATTCTCGATCAATACTTTTCATTTTTTGACTCTTTCTTCTAAACTCTACTAACTTTATCAAGCCAGTATGTGTAATTACATGAGATGGGCTAATAATTTTGTGACTTCTCCATTTCTTTGTATATAATTGATGTCTCTCACCAAAGAATCAATAACTAATATGCACATTATGTTTCTTAGTATATAAGGTACAAATTTCATTGATATGCCTAAGGGTTTATCATACTAGGTACTGGTTATCCAGATCTAGATAAGATTATAAATTCAATGGAATAGCAATTAGATGTGCACGTAAATGCTTCAATTATGTAGATATTTGATTGCAAATTTAGTAACGCAGAATAAATTAATTGCGGGATTTTAAAATTTTAGGTATTTGATTTATCGAAAAAGGGGTGTAAGTAAAAGAAATCTGGAATAAAATAAATATAATTATTTAAAATATTTAAATTATTTAAGTATAAAAGAAATATAGCAATTTTTTTATATTTAATCTGAAGTAAAATAAATTCAATTTCAAATCTGATGATTATGATCGACAATGATAACAGAGTGACTTGCAGTATATTTAAAAATTAATTAAAATTGGTCTACTTTGAAGTACACCAAATATGATGTAAGAATAAAATTTTAAATTTCTCAAAATTGTATTTTAAACTTATTTTTTATCAAATTAAATACATATATTTTAACCTTTACATTTGAAATACTTTGTGCACAAAAAAGCTCAGACCAAATAGCACCTTAAAAAAAAGTAAATATAGAATAATTTTTTAGATATTTAGATTTCTATGTATGATATTTTTAATATATTTGAAAATTGCTCAATTCAAACGAATTCCATGCAAGTGACGCTTCGCCAAATCCGCTATTCTCAATTGCATGCCATTGTCAGTCATTAATCGTCTCCCACGACAAGTCATCATCTATTGCTACCTACTCAATCACTATAGATTATCGCCACTTGCCACCAACCATTATAAGTCACCACTAAAGCTACCATCTATCACAAAATATCGCTATAAAAATTGTGTTATCATATTTTACTAAAAAATAAAAATAAAAAATAACTTTTAAAAAAATTATATTTTGTGACATTAATTTTAAAATTATTTTTACAAATAATAAGTGCACCAAATAAACCTTATTTCTATTCATTTTTTTCTTGGCCATTACATAAAATGATATATTTTCACGTCCTCTCTTTTCAACAAATAACAACATATCCCAAACCACATATATATATTTTTAATAGTCTAGAATGTCATAAAACCAATGGCCTTTTGACAATTATTTCAAAATCCTTCGAAATGTAATTTTGTGTTGAGACAAATCCAGTGGTGAGCTACTGAATGTTATTCTTACATTTTAGAAATTATTTATAAGGTTTTAACTGATTGAAATAATTTATAAGAAAATCAAATCATTTAAATTCGTAAAATGATAGATAAACAAAGTTGATGATTAGGAAATGTTGTTGGACGTAGCCTTCTACCTCATAAATTATTTACTTGTCACATAAGCAAACAATTTAAGAATTTTGAGAACTTTTTCAATTATTCAAATTATGATGTTGTAATGCTGTAATAATTATATTTTTAGATCTTGCGTATATTATTGATAGTTATTTATTCCTCTATCATCATTCTAATTTATTTCAAGAAAGCTTAATAGTTATAATTACTTTTGCTTTCAATATATATATATATATATATATATATATATATATATATATATATATATATATATATATATATATATATAGCATATAAGCATAAAACTTGTTGAAATAATCATGATATAAACACTTTAAAACATTATATTAGTGATAGATTAATGATATGATGATAAATATTTTATGTATTTAAAAACTAAACTTGGTTGAAGAGATGGCTAAGGAAATTGATAGTTTATGTTTTAAATTTTAGTATTCAAAGAGTCAAAATAAATAGAAATAGTGTAGGTGTGATGAAAATTTAAAAGATAATATTATAAATATTAATAGGATTAAAAAAAAAATTATAGTTTTAAAGATTGTTGTAAATACTAAAATTATTAATGTTATATATGTTTATGCACCTGTAGTAAGTTAAGATGCAACTGAAAAGAAAAATTTTAAAATGACTTTGGGGATATTTGTTTGGATGCATTTTAAGTGTAAAGTAACAAAATATAAGGATATTAATTTTTTGAGTGTTCGATATAGTGCAAAGTAAAATTCTAAGATATATCTAGTGTATTTGAGATGCATTAGAAAGATGATTTGTGGTGTATTTAGAGTTCGCCAAATTGAGTGAATTCCAAATACACCGCTCGGTGTTATGTGAGAATGAACACCCCACTTGCCGTCTGCCACCATCACTACCGATCGCCCTCCCTCCGCCATCACCATCGCTCACGCTCATCACCACCTTTACATCGCCACAAGCCACACCATCGACGTGCCTACCGCTTCTATCATACGGCGACTCCCGGCATGCCACTATTACGGCCCCAAAGATATTTTTTTTACGTTATATTCATTCTACAAAGCAACTTTTGAAAGCAAAAGAGCTCGATCATCGCATCAAGTTGGAATTTGCATAATTCTTCTTCTAGACCATAGAAGAAAAGACATATGGAACAAATAATGTAGAAAAAGAATGAGAGAACATGCAAATCTCAATCATGATTAATGTGATAACTTATTTGTATATAGTTTTATATTATATTTTTTTAATTTTTTTATGAAATCTTCAAAGAGATAAAAAAAAATCTATAAATTAAATATACACATAAATTGCATCTAATTGAGTTCAATTGATTTTGTTGATCAAAGTGAATCAAATTTATTGCCAAGAAAGAAGAATAAATACATGAAATGAAACTTGCAAATGCATGCCAAACTCATTATCATGATCAAGTCATTCGAAGTAAACTATTTAATCGAAGTTGTTTTGAAATCATTAAGGTTACTAGTCCAATTTAATAAGGCCACTTGCCAGATCTTGAAAAGCCAAAAGTGAAATTGGTCAGTGATATGACATAGATTTATCCCATAGAAATCAATATAAAAATAAAAAAATAAATAAAATAAATAAAAATAAAATAAAAAATAAAAATATATATATAACTTATCTATGTAACAATATAGATACAAGCTACATAAATTCATTCATTTTATAGTAAGCATTTATTAAACTTTGCTATTTAATTTTACTTATATTATTAAAATTAATATTGTTGCGTGCTAGAGAATTTTATTACGGTAGATCACGAGATCTTGTAGCCAAAATTATCAACACACAAGCGGGGATATGAACACGGGGTTATCGTGGAAAACCCGTTAAGAAAAAAACCAGGGGCCTTGATCGTAGAACTTTCACTATGTGTTGAAATCCTTGCTTCTTACCGTTAGTTGGAGAAGAAGGTGTTTTAGCGGAAACAATATTAGAGTGTAGAAAAAATCATATCGGTCACTCCAACCCAAGGAGAAGTTTCCGAGCGATCTTACGGAGCAACCTCTTGATCTTGGAGAAAGGAGCGGCGGTCTTTCTAGTCCCTGGGCGATCTCACGAGGACTCATCTTGAACCTTCTTGGTGGTGATAGCGGTGATTGTTGTTGGTGGTCTCAGTCTGATCAATTCGGTCCCCAAGGTGAGAATGAAGCTTCGATTTATAGATTTTGGGAGTGGCGGGGCCTAAATTCGTGGAAAACTCCAACCACTCCCATCGGACGGCGGTCATCCCTCGATCCGGTGTATTTTGATGATCCAGGTGCCTTAATGATGTCGAATTGGGTGATCTTGGATTTGTTGGATTTGTCTTGACGAGCCTCGATCTATAAATATGTCGTTTGGTGACCATTTGGCGGATCGGGATCCATTTTCATGCTCGATAGCTTGATCGAGTCGATTGAGCTTCGGATCGGACTATGATATCTTATGTTCGTCTCGTGAGGCGTCAGTTTATTTGTAAGTTTCTTTGAAATCGGTGATTAGATCGAAGCATTTAAAATCGAGATTCGTGCTTGATCGATTAATTTTCTAAGGATGTATCGATTCTATTTTTGGGTGACATTATCTCGATCATCAAAATATATGTCAAATCTTGAAAATAGCAAATTCAATGAAATTTGAGTCCATCAAGCGCATTTTGAAACGGATCTTCATAACCTGATATTATAGCTTGTGGCGATCGGTACAAATCGCATAGGTATGTATTGGGTGCGATATTTTGAGGTTATGGATCGATTAACGGGGTTTCTTGGGGCTCGGCCTTCATCCGGCGGGTTGAAGCGAATGCGGATCTGAATTGGATGAGCGGAGAAGCGTCAATTTGGCGGTAGGGCATGAGCTCAGGTGAGTCTGGCAGCGGAAATGAGGCGATTGTTCTTGAGAGCTGGAGCGTCGTCTGAGCGCTAGCGAGCAGCGAAGCGCGTCGTCGCCATGCTTGAGCGGGAAGCCCAGCCAGTCGAGGAACCGCGGAATCAGTCGGTAACGGGTTTCGTCAGCCAGGGTTGAATGAGCGATAGTTCACCGGCGGTTCGACAACCGGCCAGTTATCGCTGTGGGAGGTCGACCCGTGGGCGGTGCGTGGGCGTTTTGAGATGGAGGAGGTCGGCCGTGAGCGCAATTTAAATGGACCAGTGACCGTCGGTTGTCGGCCGTGGTACGGTTTCTGCGCCGTATGAGCCTTGTGAAGCGTCAGCGATGTAGCCAGGCGGACACTTTTTTTTACGGTTTGAGCGGTTTTGGGCGGTTTTGGGCAGTTTTTTACGCTTTTGCCCCTAGAAGGGGTCTATAAAAACCCCCCTAAGGTAAGAGGGAAAGGCACACTTTTCTCATCTCCTCCTCTCCTCTTAGAGTGCATAGCCCTCCCCCTGGTGGGAGTTTGGGCACTCTTTTTGGATCCACCTCTCCTCATCTCCACCAAGCAGGCATAGCCCTCCCACGGTGGGAGTTTGGGCACTCTTCTTGGATCAACCTCTCACCTCCTCATCTCCAAGCCGTGCATAGCCCTCCCCGGTGGGAGTTTGGGCACTCTCCTTGGAATAATTTTCATCTCGATCGTGCAGTTGCGGTGTTTGTAGATGGGTGAGAATCTTTTGAAAAGATCAGACCCCCTTGAGGAGGCGGCGGAGAACCTTCTAAAATGGGAGGGGCGAAGATTGGGAGTCGTCGATCACGGAGACACATTGATGTGCTTGGAAAAATATTATTTTCCGAATGATTTGGTTCTTAAGTGTCCAGAAGAAGTCGATAGAGCCCATTCGGGTATTTCACCACTACGAGATGAGTTTGGGCGGGATTGCGGTTTCCCCATCCCGAGATGATCATTTTGTCGACATCGAGGTTTGTATTTCCAGTTTTCGGCGAGGGTGATCATTGGGACTTATAGTCTTTTCGAGGAGGCGACTTGACTCGATTACCTCGCGGATGTGCAAGTTTACTGCGATGCACATGGTCATATCACTGCTCTACTTGACCTCGGACGAAGGATCCTCCCAAGAGTTGGGCAAGCGATTCTTTTGTGAAGAAGAATGGTCTTCAGAAATAGGAAAAGATTTACCCATTCCCTACTGAGTTGGTGATGAAGATATCCTGGACGAAATTCTAGAATATTGAAGATCTTTGATTTGAGATTGATATATATCAATAGATTTGCGGAGGAATCTTTGTTGGCGGGGCTTTCTATTCATCCGGCGGTCTTATGCGATTCGTTGAGAAAGCCCAACAAAGAGGTTTCAGTAGATCTCCCAAGCGTCCTCGGCTTCTTCCGTGAAGGACTGTCTTCAATAGAAGAGGAAAAGAGTGAAGAGGTGATGGTGATATCGAGATGCAGAAAGAGTGGGCCCGCCAGTAGTCGTCCCCAAGGATCTTCATTCACGAGGGCGTGTTGAATCATTCCTGCGTAGGTCATCAGCAAGCCGAAGAACTGGTAACAATCCTTCTTGCGTTCATCATCTTTTATTTCCCATTTCCTTGTGCTTAACATAATTTTTCTTATTTGAATCTTGAAGAAGCAAGAACTTGACTTCAAAATGAACATTGTCTTTGAATGAGGAATTGAGTTCGTGAAGGTCAAGTTTCTCCATGGTGAATAGAAGAAGCGGTATGTGGAAGAAAGTAAAAGAGATGTCTGTTGGAGAATCAACTTGATGAGTGCAGACCGAGTGGCTTACCTGCTTAATTTCTTCTTTTCAAGATCGAAAGTTGAGGACTCTGATGAATTAAGTGGAGGCTAGAACAGAGGTTGGTTGGCCGCAGGATCTCAAGATCTTTTCCGAGAAGGTTTCGTGTCAGGCAAAGAACCGAGAGTTACGCCGCTTTCGTGAGAAAGAGGTCGCCTTTATCTCTGCAAGTGAGCCGGATCACAGTCGCGAGGACTCAAGAACTCACAGCCTTCTTCAAGAGTATCATACAGATCACGCTCAGAGGCCGAGATCAATGATAGAGGTGAAGGCTTTGAGCGCAAGGTGTTGATGAAGGCTTCATCCGAGGTTTCTTGAAGGGGACACGCTTACGATCGCAAGCAGGAGAGCGGTTGAGGTCCTTTC
The DNA here is from genome assembly GCA_021442155.1 of Cymbidium sinense. Classification (NCBI taxonomy): domain Eukaryota; kingdom Viridiplantae; phylum Streptophyta; class Magnoliopsida; order Asparagales; family Orchidaceae; genus Cymbidium; species Cymbidium sinense. The sequence goes on from CM038224.1 coordinate 39,379,992, forward strand.
TCCTAGCCTAGCTTCCCACCTTCTAATAACGACGGATGACTCGATAGTTCTTCATCATCTACCGATGAGACCATCAAGATCAGTTGTAGTTCCTTTATGTTGCACTGCTCGTTGTATATTATTTCGTTGATTGATTTGTATGTTCTCATGAGAAATATTAACAATCCAAAAAATTATTTGTGAATATTTCGAGAGTGTGTCAAAGTGTACCGATGATAAAGATTCAGTAGAAGAGATCATCGGAATTTTAGATAATTCAATCTATTCTAAGATCATTACCAGCTATTTGATGACAAACTTGCACGAATATATTTATAGAGGTTCTCTCGTAACCTCGATCTATCCTAGTTGTGTATCTGAGCGCACGATGATTAACCTCGCTATGGAGAAAGTTGTAGCCTATAGAGGATTGCCAACTTATCCAAGGTTGTTTATCGAGCTACTCGACGATGTTAACTCAGATAGAAGATCGATCAATTCCCCGGGATCGATCTTACTCGAATGAGATACAACAAGTTGCATATCTCGAGTGGTGTTTTAAAATGCAAGCATAAGCAAGAAAAGTCACAATAAGTATGAGAACTTTAACATAGATAGAAACATAAATCCAAACACCTTGATGCCAAGGTTGGACAATAAGTGCATAAACAAAAGTATCGATAAATGTTTAATTCGATAACAACAATTGCAATACAAACATACACGATGATAATATTTTCCGCATTCACTAATAAAAAAAGTCGATACATCACCGTAGTTTGAGGTTTGTAGCATTCCGTGCAATGGGAGAGTCTTCCCATACTATCCTTAAGCTTGAATGTGCCAGCTTGATTTTAGACACCACCACATACCGCCTTCCCAAACCGGTGAGAGTTTGCTCACAGGGCCTTTTCCCGCCGAGTCGAGACTGAGGATGAGGTCCCAACAGATATTGGTCGTTTTTACCCTTCTGAAACCTCGAGCCATCCTTTGTCGATAGAAGCCATTCTGAGTGCGACATGTCGCTCTCGCAGAGATCCGATGGAATCGGCTTATCGCCGCTGTCGATCAAAGTTATGGGTTCTAGGCTCGACCCCATGTCGACCTAATTTCGCCCAAAACACGATTGTACGGCGCTTAGGGGTCCTGATGTAGCGGTAAGCCCAAAGAACATTGATAGTTCTTCGCCCATTGCCGTGGTTCGGGCCGGTGTCTTTAGCCCTTTAGTATTGTCCTATCGGTGACTGCCCATTTGCCCGTGGATGGGATACAAATGTGGATTAACCTGATATGCCCCAAAAAGATGTGAATGTCTTTCCCGTGAACTCAAGGTATCGGGTGATGATTTTTTCTTTGGAATGGAAAGCGACAAATAATATTTTTCAGACAAATTGCTTGGCATTTGTTTGGTGATTTTGGCGGTTCACTTCCACCACTTTGAAGTAATCAGCGGCCAAGATTATGAATTTTAGTTGCAGTGGCAATGGGAAAGGGTCCCATTATATCGATCCCCATTGAGCAAAAGGGCCAGATTGTGGTGAGTTCTGAGATGGTGTATGAGTGAGATTGGAATGTAGCGACACTTGTTACACTTCTTTACAAACTCAATGTCCTTCTTCATTGTAGGCGGTAAAACCTTGCCTCATGATTTTGAGGCGAGGGCTTTTCCTCCCAAATGTTCACCACAAATTCTGAATGAACCTCTCGCATTGCATAGTTAGCCTCAGAAGGTGGTAGACACTTTAAGTAGGGCCCTAAGAAGGAGCTTGTAGAGAGGATCACCGATTATGGTGAAGTTCGATACGTGAGGCAGATAGCATCGGTGGGATGTGGCAAGGCCGCTTTGAAGAAAGGACATGATCGGGTCAATCCATGAAGATTCTTTTGGGTCCTCGAGATTGTATCACCCGAGGGCGAATCTTGGGAAAGTGGATGTCCTCATGTATTTTCTCTTGAAAAGATCTCTGTCATTGTTGTGGCTAACTTGGAGAGGCGCACTTTCGCGTGTTACGCTCCCCAGAATATGAGTTATCGATGGGTCTCGATTACGGCAAGTGACTTTGCCAAAAGATGATGCGGCGAGCTGGGATGGCGGGTGTCGAAGTCTCCTTCAACTTGTGAATACAAGGCTGTGAGTGTGTAGATAATGGGTTCAGACCTCACGGTCAATGGCGAACTTAGTCACCTTCGAGGGCCCTCTACGACATTATTGGTGGTAGGAACTTTAGTGAGCAGGTACTCTAAGTTATTTTACTTGGGGAGATAAGCAAAATTCACGCTCACTTGGAAGTGCACGAAGCTCCATCAACATATAATGTCCATTGATTTGTCATGGAGTGATGAATGATATTCGGTGGTGATGGGATGGTACATTCTACAATGAAGTCGTGAGCACTTGTGACTTTATATCGGGGCGTGGAAGAAAATGGATGTCAAACTCTCCAAGCTCGACCGACCACTTCATCAACCTTCGGATACATCGGCTTTGCAAAATAGTTCTTAATGGAAGATGAGTGTAGGCGTTGATGGTGTGGGCACGAAGTACGGTCGCAATTTTAATGCGAGAATGCAGAATAGTCTTATCTCTCTAGTGGATAGCGTCCTTGATGTCAAGAAAGGATTTTCGACATAGTAAATGGGTCATTGCAATGAATTCTCTCAGCGTATCGGCAGACTTACGGCATGAAGAAAGCGACAAGATAGATGTCTGACTTCTCTCCTTGGATAGGCTTTGATAATGGGGAAGCTAAATAGACTCGAAGTTGCTCAGGTCGACATTCATCAGACATTTTTCCTCGTGATGATTTTGAAGAATGGTAGATACTTATCTCTGGGCCAGTGATAAAGCTGTCCTTGATCTCTTTGACATTCTTTTATCTTCTCGGGGTTGGCCTCATCCATGAGCCCCATGGAATTTCCGGAGGAAACTCAAAATGCACTTGCTTGGGTTGAGCGCATCTTGTAGTGTCGAAGAATGTCAAACAATTGCGGTCGAAATATCGTGATATTTCCAAGCTCTTCACCGACATATCATCAACATACACCTCCATATTGTGCCTATAAGATCCTTGAAGATCTTATTCATAAAGCGTTGATATGTTGCTCCGGCATTTTTAGTCGAATGGCATGACGATAGCGGTATAGTCCACTTTATCTATTTGGAAGGATGTTGCTTCCTCATCTGTTTTGTTCATCCCGATTTGATTGAGCGAATAGGCATCCATGAAGCTTCGATGTCACGATATCGCATCAACTAGTTGGTCGATCTGAGGAAGAAGCTATCTTTTGGGCATGCGATTAAGGTCGGTGTAGTCGATGCACATTCTCCGAACGTTGGCCTTCTTCGTTAGCCAACCAGGTGGGGTAGTAGACTTCTCGAATGAACTTGACTTCCAGAAGTTTGGTGATTTCTTGTTCTATGACCTGTAATCGTTCAGAAGCGAAGGTTCTTTTCTTCTGTATCACCGGCTTGTAGGTTGAGTCAACTTTGAGGAGTCGCGTAATGACTTCGGGTCAATGCCCGAATATCGGATCGCTCCGGCAAAGATATCTTGATTTTACGAGAAAATCTACGTATTACGATTTTGATGTAGGCGACCCGATCCCTTCACCTTTCGCGATGGATCAACTTACGAGATAGGAAAACAAATTACATCTTCAATGGAGAAGCCCTTTGAGGCATCCTCATCGTGTCAGTTCTCGATGTTGAGGGTTCTTGGCGTAAATGGTGGCTTGCTTGATATATGCGCTTGTCTTTATGTTGATTCCACTTACCATGCCGTGGTGTCGAATTTATCTTGAGGTGAGAACGCAGATGTACTGTAGAATATACTGGAGAGGTCTCCCAAATATTGCATTATGCAGCGGACTCGGACTTGACTACTAAATTGTATCAGTGGGTTTGTGTCGGGAAATTCTCCAAGAGTTACGGAAGGCGATTGTCCCTTCCACTATCTCGATTATCAAATCCATACGATTGGACCGGCGCGGGTTGAAGCTTCTCTCTTTCTATACCCATGCTAAGGAAAGTGGAGTAAAAAAAAGAACATCAACCAAACTCCCATTGTCGATCAATATCCTTTTAATATTGAAGCATGGATCACAGACCCCTGCACTGATGACAAGGGGATCTTGATGTGGGATCTAAGCCTCTAGATCTAAATCATCAAAGGTGATAGAATGGTCAAAGACTTCTTGACTCACGGCTCTTGAAATGAATATTTGACTAGATAACAGCCCTCTGCAATTGTTTCTATCTCTCCTTGGCGGTTCCTCTGGGTTGCCCCGGATTTGAGCGGGTTGGTTTTGTATAAAATGGCCTGAATACCCCGGCGTATTAGTCTTTCAATCTCCTCCTTGTTGGTGGCACTCTTGATTGGTGTGCCCATGCGGTGAAAGTGGCGAATTTCTCTTGATTTCCAATTCCGGGCTTTAAAGGTGTGGCCTTGGCCATCCTCTTCTGAATAGCGGTAGGATGTTTCGCATGGCGTGTTGAGAGCCATATATTTCCTCTCGATTGAGTCATCGAGGTGTCTTGAGGAGGTTTTGGGGGAGGTTCTTTTCTTCTTTTTTTGAGATGTTTGAACATCACCTTTGGGAACCTTCTTAACTTTGCTTGGTGGTTCATTTAGATGAGCGATAGCTTCGTCGGAGATTTGTGCCTCTATTCGGTGGACAGTCGACATAGGAATGGTGTCTCCGCATTAATGATGAATAAGTATCTGGCGGAGTCCTCAGAAGCCCTCAAAGTTCGGATCTACTCACGGTATGCAGACTTGAGAGGAGAACCTCTGGAAGTATTCTTTGAGGACTCTCCATCGTTACGGATTCGGAGAGATGTGATGAATCACGATGATTCTCTTGTTCGAGGCATTCTACAAAAAATGCGAGCTCTCCAAATGATCGGACGGACCCCTTGGCGAATAGAACCAATCTGAGCGTCCTTTGAGAGTCGGGGAATACGACCTGAGATAGAGTCATTTGAATGTGCATGATCATTCAAAGTGATCGATATGCTCGTCTGGATCGGTTGTGCCATCGTAAGGGTCCATCTTTGGGAAGCTTGAATCTCGTCGAATCGGGTATTGCGAGATGATCTCGTGGCGGGCGAGAGTTTTGGAAGAAGCGGCGGAGAATGGATCATTGATTGTTCGGGAACTCTTCACGCACCGTCGTAGTTCATCATTATAAGGTGGAGTTTCACCGTCTGAAACCATTGTGTGGGGTGAGTAGAAGCTGGCGGTATCGAAGTTCGACATGGATGTGGTGCCAAGGGTTCTCTACTTGTTGATCCGGCATTCCGGGTAATCATTCTCGGGAAGAAAATGGATTATCTTTGAGGGCGTCGGAACTTGGCTCTTCCGTGTTGGAGCGTTTTGGGTCCTCTCGCAGTCGAAGAATTTCGTTCGGGAATCATCCATCCTTTGAGCGATCTTCCAAAGAGGGCACGGACCCTCACCGGGGAGTCATTATGTAGAAGTGTTGGAGACTTGGCGTCGATCACGAGAATGAGGGCGTTGGGCAAACCGTTACCAACCATATTGGAGATATAGCAATGGGGAGCTGTTTATTCCACGAGGCTTAGCATTGCGTGAGAATTTTATTCGGTGAGATCTTCGTGTAGCCCAAAATTATCAACACCTGGCGGGGATATGAACCAGGGTTATCATTGGAAAACCCGTTAAGGAAAAAACCACGGGGCCTTGCCCGGTCTGAACTTTCACTATGTGTTCAAAGATCTGTCCTTGCTTCTCGTTAGTTGGAGAAGAAGGTGTTCTGAGGCAATATTCGAGTGTAGAAAAATACAATATCGGTCAACTCAACCCAAGGGAGAAGTTTCCCAAAAGCGGCGAGGCGATCTTGGAGCAACCTCTTGATCTTGGGGAGAAAGGAGCGGCGGTCTTTCTAGTCCTGGCGATCTCAGGCGAGCTCGATCTTGAACCTTCTTGGTGGTGGCGGTGGTGATAGATGCGTCAAGTGGTGGTTCTCGAGCTCTAGTCTTCAAATCGATTCAGTCCCCTAAGGTGAAAATGAAGCTCTATTTATAGATTTTGGGAGTGGCGAGCCTTGTAAATTGTGGAAAACTCCAACCACTCCCATCGGACGGCGCGATCCCTCGATCGAGCGGTGTATTTTGATGATCTGGGTGCCTTAATGATGTCGGAATTGGGTGATCTTGGATTCGTTGGATTCATCTTGACGAGCCGCTTGATCTGACTATAAATATGTCAGTTTTAGTGACCATTTGACGGATCAGGATCCATTTTCATGCTCTAATAGCTTGATCTGAGTCGATTGAGCTTCGGATCGGACTATGCTTGATGTTGCTATGTTAGTCTCTCATCGAGGCAGTCGGTTTATTTGTAAGTTTCTTTGAAATCGGTGATTAGATCGAAGCATTTCTGAAAATGCCTTGAGATTCGTGCTTGATCAGATTAATTTTCTGAGGATGTATCAAATATAATCTCTCGTATATTGATGTGCTTTAACCTAATTCTATAAATTAAGAGATCAGACGATGAATCTTATAGGTTCAATCATTTATTCAATTTTTATATCTTTAATAATTTAACAAAATCCTAAAATATTTCCCATCAATATCTTTTTTTCAGTCATTTTTATCAGTAAATTTTGATATTTCTCATAGATAAATTGGAATTGGATTAGCAAATTAAAATTAGTTGAGCTCCAATTGCCCTTATGTTTCATTTTGTTTTCACTTTTCGTGTGAAAATATAAATTTTAAATGGCTAGGTATTAATTAGCACTTTGAAATCCATGCTTATTTGCAATTCTACCCGATCAAATGAAAAAATTATGTTTATTTACGCCATATTAAATCACTTCAACCCAAAAAGAACAAAATTTCTCATATTTTCAAAGTCCTATTAATTATAAAATAAATGGCATGCCTTATTATTACGGATGGAGTATTCCACAAGAAAATAGGTTGGAAATATTATTTTCTGTCCAAAACGAGAAATATGAATTGATGATGCTGAAAAAGGTCTTGCATAAAGTTGATATCCAAATAAATGGCAACGTACAAAATTGTAAATTAAAGAATTTCATTGTACTCTAGAGAAAATAATAAATTCAAATTCGTTCATGCCTAATATTATATCATGAAAATATAGTATTATATGATCCTCATTTAATATATAATTTTATGTATTAATTATAAATTATTAAGAAAATTTATATTTATTTTAAAATATAAATTTTATATTGTGATGAAGTAATTTTTATAAAACGTAATTTATTGAAGAGTCATAGGTTATTTCTCAATATTATTAAATTATTTGATAAATATATTTAAATTATAAGATAACATAATTAAATTAATAACCTTATGTTTATTATCCAACTCAAAACATCTAAGATCCCAAACAAATCGACGCACAAAAAATAAAAATTAGATGTGCACGTAAATGCATCAATTATGTAGATATTTGACTGCAAATATAGTAACATAGAATAAATTAATTGCGGGATTTTAAAATTTTAGGTATTTGATTTATTGAAAAAGGGGTGTAAGTAAAAGAAATCTGGTATAAAATAAATATAATTATTTAAATTATTTAAATTATTTAAGTATAAAAGAAATATAGCAATTTTTTTATATTTAATCTGAAGTAAAATAAATTCAATATCAAATCTGATGATTATGATCGACAATGATAGTGGCTTATGATAATAGTGCATAATAACAGAGTGACTTGCAGTATATTTAAAAATTAATTAAAATTGGTCTACTTTGAAGTACACCAAATATGATGTAAGAATAAAATTTTAAATTTCTCAAAATTGTATTTTAAACTTATTTTTTATCAAATTAAATACATATATTTACATTTGAAATACTTTTTGCACAAAAAAGCTCAGACCAAATAGCACCTTAAAAAGTAAATATAGAATAATTTTTAGATATTTAGATTTCTATGTATGATATTTTTAATATATTTGAAAATTGCTCAATTGACGAATTATGCAAGTGGCTTAAATCAATATTCTCAATTATGGTTGTATTATTAATCATCTCCGCATTCATCTATTCTTCATATAATTATAGATTATCGTTGCCACCAACCATTATAAGTCACCACTAAAAATACCATCTATCATAATATCGCTATAAAATTATGTTATCATATTTTACTAAAAAATAAAATAAAAATAACTTTTAAAAAAATTATATTTTGTGACATTAATCTTAAAATTATTTTTACAAATAATAAGTGCACCAAATAAACCTTATTTCTATTCATTTTTCTTCCCATTACATAAAATGATATATTTTCACGTCCTCTCTTTTCAACAAATAACAACATATCCCAAACCACAATATATATTTTTTAGTCTAGAATGTCATAAAACCAATGGCCTTTTGACAATTATTTCATAAAATCCTTCAATGTAATTTTGTGTTGAGACAAATCCAGTGGTGAGCTACTGAATGTTATTCTTACATTTTAGAAATTATTTATAAGGTTTTAACTGATTGAAATAATTTATAAGAAAATCAAATCATTTAAATTTAAAATGATAGATAAACAAAGTTGATGATTAGTAAATGTTGTTGGACGTAGCCTACCTCATAAATTATTTACTTGTCACATAAGCAAACAATTTAAGAATTTTGAGAACTTTTTTTAATTATTCAAATTATGATGTTGTAATGCTGTAATAATTATATTTTTAGATCTTGCGTATATTATTGATAGTTATTTATTCCTCTATTATCATTCTAATTTATTTCAAGAAAGCTTAATAGTTATAATTGTTTTTTGCTTTCAATATATATATATATATATATAAGCATAAAACTTGTTGAAATAATCATGATATAAACACTTTAAAACATTATATTAGTGATAGATTAATGATATGATGATAAATATTTTATGTATTTAAAAAACTAAACGGGTTGAAGAGATGGCTAAGGAAATTGATAGTTTATGTATTAAATTTTAGTATTCTGGTAAGAATCAAAATAGAAATAGTGTAGGTGTGATGAAAATTTGAAAGATAATATTATAAATATTAATAGGATTAAAGAAAGGAATAAATATATATATAATAAATAAATATTTTATAAATATATTAAATAACTAAATATTTATATAATTTAATTTTTTTTTATTTAACTAATTATATATTTTAAATAAATAAATATTTTTAAATAAATAAATAACTAATTAAATATATATATATATATATATATATATATATATATATATATATATATATATAACTAATTATTTATTTTTATTTTAAATATTTTAAATTATTTATATAACTTAAAATATTTATATAATTTAAATATATAAATAACTAAATAAATTTATAAATATATATATATATATAATTACTTTTATATAATTTATAAAATATTTATATAATTTAATTCTTTCTTTATTTATTTATTAAAAATTATTTATTTATATATTTTAAATATTTTTAAATTATATATTAACAATTAATAAAAATTATATATTTTAAAAAATTATATTAATTAATAAAAAAAAATAAATTTCTAAATTTATATATATAATTAAAATTAGTTTTAAATTATATATTTACTTATATATATATATAACTAAATATATAAATATTTAGTTATTAAATATTTTATAAAAAAATATTTTTAAATTATATATTTTAAATATTTTAAATATTTTAAATAATTATATTAATTAAAAAATATTAAAACCTCTCTCTTTCTCTCTCTCCCTCTCCGTGTGCTTCCTCTCTCTCTCTCTCTCTCTCTCTCTCTCTCTCTCTCTCTCTCTCTCTCTCTCTCTCTCTCTCTCTCTCTTCTATAAAATGAGAAAAAAAAATTAATTCATTGGCGACGTGAATGAGCCGTTGTCACTACATTATCATTTTTTTAAAAAAAAAATTTGCGCGTTAAGATTAACATTGTGTCATTTTAAAATTTTGCATCATATTATTTGATCAGTCTATTTTTGACATACACCAACAAATATAGGTGGATATTATATAAAAATAGTGTATATTTTCTTGATCTATACATATAAACTAAAGAAGTGCAATAGTGAAAATATTTGTTTTATAAAGTTTTCCAAAAAAAAAAAATACTTGTGATAATGACTAGATATTACTCACATTTGAGTGTGGAGTATTAAAATTTGCCGGCGACATTAATTTGAATAAGGTTCAAACAATATTTGAATCATATTTCAACAAAGTTTGCATTATGTTTCAATCTTGCTTGAACTTTTTTTTGAATATGGTTAAAACTATATTTCAACAATGTTCAATTTATATTTAAATCATGTTAAAACTTTGTTTGAACATATGTTTGAATCATATTTAAATAAGATTCAAGCAAGTTTTGGATATGCTTCAAATATTAATCAAATATGGTTAAGATATAGTTCCAACAAAGTTCAATATGAATTAAATATGTTCAAATAAGATCTAAATTAGGTTTGAACATAGTTCAACTAAGACTCAAAATTGGTCCACATAAGAATTAAACTTGATCTTGATATGCCCTACTACAAATATGGTAGAGTGTGTTTTCCATAGCATTCACACTGCAAACTATTGAGTTAATATAATATAGAGTGCAAATGTAATAGTTGTAAGAAATAGATTAGGAGATATTGCATAATAATCATAATGTAATATAGTGCAATCATTTATAATATAAAGAATGAAGAAAAAAATCTATAAGATGTAAATTAAGAAGGATTAGAAATGTACATAAATGGATTAATGAAACAATATACATAAAAATCATAACATAAATAATTAATATTTAAATAGAGAAAAGTAATATATAATTGAAGGACTTATGGATCTACACATAAATGTTTATGTTAGAATTATATATGACTAGATGTACATTTAAGAAATTTTTTTCTTTAGAATCTAGTATATTTTGTATTGTATTGTATAAACTTCACAGTCAACTCTATAAATATGTCATAAAACACTCATTAAAATTTATGAGCAAGAATTGCTTAAAAGTACTTATATTTATGACTTGAAGACCTTATTAGTGGTCATCTTTCTTTGTTATTAAAAAGATTTAGAGGAGAAAAAATTCTACCTATTAATATTTTTTTAAAAAAAAATATTTTCGGTTAGGGTGAATTAATAAAATAGGAAGAAGAAAATTTTAAAAAATAATAATATTTTAATTATTTTTAAAAAAATTTTAATTATTATAATTTAAAAAATTTTATTTTCTAACCGACAATATTTCTCTTCAACCCGACAAGTGATTAAGATTGATCGATCCACAGCCTCTCAAAGATGACAAATTAATCTTTGAGCTATCGTCAACATTAATGTGGATGAAAACACTATTCTCATGCATTCCTCGCACTCTCAACCACCGTTTTGTTAAAACACATTGCTATAAAGAACTAGCCAGCTGCGCAGAAACAGACGCCACTGGAGTCGGTGGACATAAAAACTGCTTATTGAATGTAAATGAATTACTGTGTAAGACCTAACAATCAAAAAATATAGATTTAAATCTCTATCACCGCGAATTTTTATCTCACAACAATATAATTCCTTATTGGTAGTGATGTGATGTTTACTCCATCTGAAGCAAAAACAATCGTTGTTTCTTACAAAATTTGTTGAAGCTTTTGTTCATAAACAAAACTTTGATGAGTAATATGACACCACGACTATTATTTCTAACCTACAATGTAATCTCTAATACGTTCAAATACCCTATAGACGCTTTCACAAACCTCAAAAATATTTAACATACCTCACATCATAATTCTACAAATCCCCCTCAATTCTTTGAGACAACAAAATTTTGCTGTCGTTAAGCAAGAAAATTTTAAGTTCTAATATTAATTATTAGAATAAAAATTGAACTCTTATTATGATAGCAAAAAAATCAAGAATTAGTGAAAGACATATCTATGTTCAACATCTATTAAAAAATTGAGTAAAAATGAAACGTCAAATTTGACCGCTTTCACGCGTCTTATAACCCTTTTGTCGAGGTTGAAGCAAAAACCTAATTTTAAAACACTGATAATAATGTTTAATAGCATCGACTAAAGAGCGACCCTCAATTTCTCCCCAAAATAAAAACACTGATAATAATAACATCATGAAAGGTGTATATTGGAAGAAAAGCGACCCAAATCTACTTGTTATGTTTGGTAAATGCTTCGAAAATGACGTTTCATATAATATTAAAATTTTCAGAAGATAGAAAACTTCATGTCTAAGAATATTTTGGATTAAATTTAATTCAAAAAATGTGCGATATAAGAAATGTTTTTATGTTTGAAAACTATTATATTTTAATTGTACAGTCAAATTTCTTATTTTTTAGAAAAAGATTTCTTAAGTTATTGATATTCAGTTATTGATTCAACTTTTGACTCTTTTAGATTTTAATTATGATTTAATTTTTTTAAAGCAGATAAAGTTTTGAACAAAACTATACTATGTTTAATGTTTATTACATTACTATATCCACTGATTAAATATTGGGTTCAATGTTCATTGTGGCATTCTGTGAGGGCCAATATTGATTTACTATAATGAAGTTCAGACATATGAATTATTTTGCTTTTTGATAATAATTAATTTACCTTGATCATTTAAATTTAGAAAAATGATTTATGTATCCAAGCCCATGTAATGAGATAAAGGCTTGTTATAATGATATATTTTTCTCATAATAATTGCACAATTAATTTAATAAATAGTTTTGGCTTAACTAAATAAAACAATCATTTAAATTCTATCTTTTTCTGCAAAACATGACATCTTTATGGATTTTTCGTAAGCTGTACAATCATTAAATTTTTTAAGTTTTATAAAAGATTTTTTCCAAAAGAAAAGTTTTTTAAAATATTGAAAGCAATCTCAAGGTCTTTAAATCATTTAATCCTAGGCTAAGCGTATCCTGAAAAATTCATGATTTTAGACCATTATCTCCTATTTACGGAAGGTTTTCTCAATCTTAATTAAGATATAAAATCTCTCTAAGTTGAACATATTTTAGAAAAATTGCTAAAATTATTGAAAAATCTAGTGGTCTAATTTGAATATCAAATGCTATAAATGTAGCTCATCTTTCAACCATTGAATAAAAAGACCCAACCATACGATTGAGGGTGTACTAAGTAAAATCTATATAGTTCATCTCTCTCCATTAGAATTTGAGTTATACTAACTTTCTCTACCAACTCATTTTAATACTCTATTCTTACACAAGCTTCTTTCTTGACATTTGGAGATTCTTAGATTCATTTCTAAAAAGAAATAGCAAAATAAAACTTAACTTGAAATATATTTTATGCACAATAATATAAGGTTGAAAATTTTGAAAGAGTTTAGATTAAAGCATGCATTAATTGACTCTTAATCATTTATTCTATATTTTTTATCAATATATTTCTTTTATTATTTAATATCATTTATGTAGTTTTCTCACGATTTGCCTCCTCAACCAATGAGGCCTCATCTCTCAATAACTTGAACTTTAAAAGTTCTTGCTTGGGCTACAACAAGGTGCATCAATATTTTGGTCAGCTACATGACGTGTGTTTGAGCTTTAATGAACTTCCTTCTAGATATTTGATCTATGATGCACGAACACTCTTAGAATTAGTAGCATGTAGTAGCCAATATATGTCAGACACTAACACTAGCTCGATTCACCTCTAACGCACTTAATTAAAATCATAATTTTTTTTTCAAAAAGATTAAACATGCTTGTCAAACACACGTACACATGTGTCTTTAAATTAAATTAAAATAAAAAATTTATTTTCAATATAACTTATTTCTTAACTAATATATGTGTCCTGAGGATGTGCTTGGCTCTCTCGTCCAACCCATCTCTTTATAGGATTTCTCGTCTGACCAAAGAGCATTGTCGATCGTTGCTTACTTTCTCCTTCATCATCGTCAATGTTGAAGGTCAGTGCCATCATGTTGCTACTACTCTTTCCCATTTTTAATTAATGCTTATTTATATTTGGTAAGATATAAAATTTATTATATTGTCTTTATGTGTGTCTATGTCTATTTTCAATAATAGATGTATTGTATATACATATTATATCATACATCATATTAGGAAAAATTTTTAAAATAGGCACATTGTTAATCTTAATTAGGCGTTTAGGCATGAAAAATTTTTTTTTAAGAAAATAGGCATAGTTGGTTGACGGATACGGCATGGCGATCGTCAGGAATTAAATTTTTTTTTTGATTTTTGGAAGACGGAGAGGGAGAGAGAGAGAGGTTTTATTAATTTTTAATTAATTTAATTATTTAAAATATATAATTTAAAAATATTTTTTTAAAATATTTAATAACTAAATATTTATATATTTAGTTATTTATATATATATATATATATATATATATATATATATATATATATATATATATATATAATTTAAAAATATAGTTTAGTTATTTATATATATATATATATATATATATTTATTTAATTAGTTATTTATTTATTTAAAAATATTTATTTATTTAAAATATATAATTAGTTAAATAAATAAAAAATTTTAAACTATATAAATATTTAGTTATTTATATATTTATAAAATATTTAGTTATTTATATATTTATTTATTTATTATATAAATCCAATATATTATATAAATATTTTATAAATTTTATAAATAAAGTAATTATATATATATATATATATTTATAAATTTATTTAGTTATTTATATATTTAAATTATATAAATATTTTTAAGTTATATAAATAATTTAAAATATTTAAAATATATAATTTAAAAATAATTTTTATAAAATATTTTAATTATATATATATATTTTCCGAATGCTTTGTGCCTGGGTACTGTTTAAATGAAAAATGAAACGATTTTCTCATAGTTTATTTAATAAAATATACATTTTATAATATCAGAATGAACATTACGGCCCATAACAACTTGAATTTGTTGATAACTTTGTATTGATAAACCGAAAGCAATTGACTAAGTATAAAAACTTCGAGTGTATCAAAACATTTGTAGATTAAGCGTAAGCAGTAAAGGATTAGAGAAGCAGAGTGGAAAACGATGGGGCTATCTATTGAACTGTTAATACCTCTAAGAAATCCATCCAAATTGTGAATAACTATTCAATTTTGGCCCCTTCTATCGTATGAGCCAAAATATTTGGAGTCACTGCACTGGGCAGGACATGACCAGTCTAAATGGATGGCCCATACTATTTCATAAACAAGTGCATGTGGTACACACCTAATCCTAAGTGCCAACAAAAAGTTGCCAGACTCATGCAGGTTGACTTAACAGAACCCTTAACTCACATGCTTGAAAGTTCATGATGGAGTGAGCGCAGTGGAGGCATCTCTAAAACTAGAAACAGCAGTGGGCCAAAACCAGTAAGGGAAAGGAAGGCAAAGATTGAACCCTACTACATTAGGGAATATTTCCTCTTCTCTCAAAGTCTCAACATGATATTTGATAGCTTTGAACCCTACCACTCATTTTGATTGAACCCTACCACTCATCAATCAACTTTGTATTTATTATCCAACTCCTATCATAAAATAAGAAAAATCTCGTTTGCCTTTCAAAAAGTCGAGCAAGAAAATAATGAAGTATTTCAGTCTAACTATAAGGGAAAAATAAATTTAATAAATTTTGAATTCATTTTATGATTAATATCACCAACAGAGAACAAATTAAGATTTTATATTATATTTATTGCGAAATTAATTAATTATAATATCCTAAATCAAAATTGTTTTTTTCTTTTTCATTTTTGATTTTGAATCGCCGCCGGCCCGCCGTATTCCGAAACTTATCCGCCACCTTATCCTTTAAGAGCCCCTTTACGTGCAGAGAATGGAAGGTTCTCTTACTTTCCTTCCAACTTCTACCTTCCAGCTTCCAACATCCACCAATATTGGTCTTCTCTCCAAATTTTATTTCTTTTTTCTAATTTTTTTTTACATTAAATTTATTAGTAAATGAGAAATATTTTTTCCCAAAAAAAATATTATCGATAATTATATGGCAACGACATACTTATTGAGACCCTGGACAATTACGTGGTTTAATGAACAATTAAAGATGATGACTTACAGCTAAATCAGCTAATTAATTTTTTCTTTTTTATAAAACTGATTAAAAACTGAACCTTCTATAAATAATAAAAAGCTGAAATCACATTATTTTTACATTCAATTCTAGCTTTTTCATTTGAGAAAAAAAAACAGTTGAGATTACTCTATCTAAAGACTAAATTAATAACTTAATAATTTTATTTTCAATAAAAAAAACTTTAAATAAGTATGAAGTATCAACTACAAAAGTGAACTAAGTAGTCAGCATCTTCTGATCGACATCACGAGATTATTTATAGATCGAGTACTGAATGATGGAAGGGCTGTCGTTCATCCACGGTTCTACCCAAAAAAAGGCACTCCCTTTCTGTAGAAACAATATTCTTGCGCTCATTAATTATATGACAGGCAATCGGCCAAATTATAAATTTAGTGATAAAGACTGGAACGCATAATAATTAAATAATAATAATTTTTAAAATTATAAGATATTTAAACAAAATAAAAAAAAAATTCATTGATTAGTTAACTCAATAAAGAATTTAAATATTTTTTTTTAGTATTTGTTTTACAATTTTGAACATTTTATTTTGAAATGTTGAATTAAATTTATATGTGAATATATATTCTGATGCAATTTATAGAAAAGCAACGTGATGTTTTTTTTGCAAGAGAAATGTGTACGTCAAACCAACATGATACCTTTTTTTTTGTTGGGTTCAGTTTTCTTTTTTGTAAGCAACTGCTAAAATATCATAAAACTTTTGGCCTTATAATATACCTTGATGGAACCAACGGCTAGTCGGCCTTCTTTGATAGGGATATCAGTTCGAGTCAATGAGTTAAATTTGAGTGTGCTCTTGATACAGATATTTGATAGCTTCAAAAAAAATGTTTATTAGAGTCCAGTCAAAATTTTTCTTTTTTTTTAATTTAAAAAAAAAAACGGAGCCCACTGATTGGAGTCCGCACGGTGCGGACTCCACGTAATATTTCCATAAAAGCATTCCTCCATATTTTCTATGGTCCGAATCATCCCTCCACAGAATTCGATAAACATTATAAATGAATCGAAATTTAAAATCATTAAATTTATTTATAGATGAGTATATATGCTCATTTCAAAATAAATGCTTATTTATATTTGGTAAGATATAAAATTTATTATATTGTCTTTATTACATATGCTTCTATTTTCATAATAGATGTATCATATATTCATCTCATATCAATATCCATACATCATATTATTTTATCGTCTATTTTGACATACACCAACAATATAGATGGATATTATATAAAAAAAATTACTACTTGATCTATACATATAAACTAAAGAAGTGTAATAGTGAAAATATTTGTTTTATAAAGTTTTCTAAAAAAAAAAAAATACTTGTGATAATGACTAGATATTACTCACTTGTGATAATGTTAGAATCATGTTTAAATAAGATTCAAGCAAGTTTTGGATATGCTTCAAATATTAATCAAATATGGTTAAGATATAGTTCCAACAAAGTTCAATATGAATTAAATATGTTCAAATAAGATCTAAATTAGGTTTGAACATAGTTCGACTCAGTGGTCCACATAAGAATTAAACTTGATCTTGATATGCCCTACTACAAATATGGTAGAGTGTGTTTTCCATAGCATTCACACTGCAAACTATTGAGTTAATATAATCTAGAGTGCAAATGTAATAGTTGTAAGAAATCTGAGATTAGGAGATATTGCACAATAATCTTAATGTAATATAGTGCAATCATTTATAATATAAAGAATGAAGAAAAAAATCTATAAGATGTAAATTAAGAAGGATTAGAAATGTACATAAATGGATTAATGAAACAATATACATAAAACCATAACATAAATAATTAATATTTAAATAGAAAAGTAATATATAATTGAAGGACTTATGGATCTACACATAAATGTTTATGGTAGAATTATATATGACTAGATGTACATTTAAGAAATTTTTTCTTTAAAATCTAGTATATTTTGTATTGTATTGTATAAACTTCACAATCTACTCTATAAATATGTCATAAAACACTCATTAAAATTTATGAGCAAGAATTGCTTAAAAGTACTTATATTTATGGCTTGAAGACCTTATTAGTGGTCATCTTTCTTTGTTATTAAAAGATTTAGAGAGAGAAAAATTCTACCTATTATCAAATAGCTTTAACATCTCAAACAATATAGGCAAGTACTTATAGAATGCACTCATCATTACTTACAATGTGCATTGAGGTATATGAGGGGGTTAAAGCTATAGAAAGTGTGATCTTAAATATTATTTAATGTATTTTATTTTAGTTTACTAGAAAGTAGATGAGTTCTGCATCAGTCCATGACTTCCAAAATTTTTGTTCTTCTCTTATGACATGTATGAAGGCTTCTTTTAGGTACTCAAAAAATTCTTTCCTCTTTAACTTTTGTGTTTGTAGAGATTGCAGATCTATAATATTCATCAGAAAGGTAATCCAACACATCAACACCAAATACATATTAGAAAATATAAGGAATTAATATGTTAGAAGAATAATTAAAAGTTAAAGTTAATGTAAACCATTTTTTTTGAACTTATACTTTTAATAAAATAATATATTCCTTGCCTTACTATTTGACTATACTGTTGGAGTATGCAATTATTAGAATCATGTAGTATTTTCATCACGTACTATTAGATTAATAACTTTAGAGTTATCAACTAATCTTGGCATCTAAGACTTAAAGAAAGCAAACTACTTCTCATCAATTAGGAAAAGATAATGAGCAAAGATTTATGGCCTTGTGCCTTTTTGAAAGGATTTATGAAATTCTCGATCAATACTTTTCATTTTTTATCAAGCCAGTATGTGTAATTACATGAGATGGGCAAATATTTTTTTGACTTCTCCATTTCTTTTTTCAATATATATATATATATATATATATATATATATATATATATATATATATATATATATATATATATATATACCTCTTTTTTATCTCCTCCAAAAACTGAGTCCATATAGTCTCATAATTGAATAAATTATTGATCAAACTGAACTTGCTTTTAGACTTCAATTATCCTGGCCTTTAACTTGACAGTTTCTGTAATTAGATACGCCTCTCTTTTCATGCTTTCGTTTGAAAAAAACTATATTCTTTCCCATTTAAGTCTTACAATTATTCAGTCATATAAAAAGATTTCTCGCTCAACTCGATCAACCTAAGCTAGGCACGACTCAAGAGTGCTGAGGAAACTTAATAATTCCAACACTTTTGCTACTATTATATATAATGCAACGAGTCACTAATGGGCTTCTCATATGCTCTAAAAGTTTTTTGCATGCTTTCACCATAAGATTAATGGCCATTGCAAGAGATCGTCTCCTTCTTAAAATCCTTTTCAGCAAGATGGTGGCAACATTTTGAGCTTTCAGCCTGTCTGCCTTCTCCATCTTGTTGAAGCTGACCTCCAACTCTTTATCTAAATTCTTACTACGCTCAACATCTTTAATTTATTTACAGGGAGAACAAGGCAACAATCATTTTCATAAATTTTTTATTCCTAAGCTCATTTGATAAAAATATAAAACTCACCTCCATTATAAGAAAATATTTTATTTTTGATATAATTATAATGTGCTTATAATTGTATAGTAGATAACATAATATTATCAAAGATTCATCTTTTTCTTTAATCTTTATATTAAAATTTATTAGATCCAAAAATATCTTATTATAAACATCCAAGTATTGTCCGCATCATATTTCATGCAAACTTCAAATGATTATTACTTAAAAATTAATCCATGAGTTGCAACATAAAGGAAATCTCATGGAGTGAAACATGATGTAATCGAGTTTTTATGTGAAGCAAGAAATTAAAAATATTTTTTTTATTTAAGGAGAAAATAAAGTAACATATAAGAAGAAATAAGTAATTTCTTAAATTCATTTTCTCTCTCTAGCTCTTTAACTTAATGCTTACTCTAAAGTTTTATGACCCATGGTACAACATTTACTCTCCCCAATTAAGATGAAGAATACTCAATCATTTTCCATCACTTACCTAACTTTCCTTCGTACAATGGTGGATAAATATTATTTTCAATATTGATGCTATTGAAATCCACTAAATACTATTATGAGGAAGATATATAAACACACAATTACTTGGTAAAGATAGTCATTTCCGAAAAAAAAAATGTAATCGGAAGTGTGGTGTGACTGCATCCAAAGCCTGAAGTCACAATATTTATAAGTATAAACTACTCCAGCTAGCGATACCTAAACCCACCAAATCAGTACACTCATCGAAAAGCACATGTCACTAAAAACCATTTTTGCACCTTTAATTGTACCTTTATAAGTAATTAAGACCATTTTTAAGCTAAGCCCATTATAATTTATTAATGACTTATGGTGACCGTTCCTTTAGAAAATTTATTAAGGAGTTTGGACATAAAGCTATGTTCACATATGTGTACATAAATTTTTTTTCTTTTTCTTAAGATTTTAGAAATATTTTAAATATTTTTAATATAATATAAGTATTTTAAGCACAATTTAATAAAAATAAAAATAGTTAAAATAACTAATTTTTTAGGGTTTTTTTTATTTTTTATTGCCCTCAAAATATCCTTGTATAAATAATATGTGATGTTATTAGAAGTGTTTAAAATAAAATTAATAAAAATAATAAAAAAATATTTAAAATACCCTCTAATCTCTAAGAAAAAAAGAAAACTGATGAATACATATTGTGTATATCAGTACATAATAAAAATCTTGACATACTTAATAATTTCTTTCATCATATATATATGACGTTTTAATCTCTGACCACCTTTTGACCTTACCAACTTTTGTTGAACTGTAAGTATTTCTGGGTGACTAAAACTTTCCGTCGCACTATAATTTTCAGTTATCATATAAAATTATGCTAAAAGAGTAAAAGGTAAAGTAATTACATGTGATATTCAACTAATATATATTTATAAATATAATATTTTAATTATAAAATTTATCTATTTAAGTATTTACAATTAAAATTATTAAATACTTTATAAAAATAAAAAAATAAACTAAACTTTTATTATGAATTTTAAATATAAATTATAATTTTAAAAAAATTAAAGTAAAATGCTAGTTTATAAATATATAACAATTAAGCGATATGTATGTAATTGCCCCCAAAAGATAAATAATGTGGCTAACTGCTGCAATATTTTAGTTACAATTATAACAAATATAGATAAAATTTAATACAGAATCACACTTTTAACAAATATGAACATTTTAAAAATTCACTTCATCCTTGTGCGCTTTGGAGTTTATCAATGGGAGTAAGTAATTACAGAATAATTAATTATTGTTTAAGATTATTTGTTTGTGATTAAAGAGCTTGATGCTGCTCCCCACCAATTAAAGACCTCAGTTGAATGAATGATTGAGTTAGAGATAGGTATCTCTCTCTCTCTCTCTCTCTCTCTCTCTTTCATGCTTCTCAATCTATGCAAAACTTTAAACAAGATTGGTCATAAAATTTAATTTCTATTTTAACCTTATTTAGATATTATCCAACCTTATTTAACCCTTCTTTAACTCTTGTTTAATAACAAAAAAACTCCTTTAACATTTATAGAATTTTTTTTTCTTTATGATTAGATATGAGCATGTATAAGTAATTACCTAATTGCATTGATATAAATTTTATTTGTTTATTATCATCACAACACTCTATTTTATTTTATTTTATAATTAATTTATAATTTTATGTGATGCCTTTTCTTTTATTCACTATTGAGTATGGTTATCAGATAAATACAATTGGGCTATTTAAGGAAAAATATTTCTACTAATATTAATATATTAATTAAACAATTTAAGATAAATTCAAATATGCAAGATTTTCTTTTAAAATTAACTAAATGGATTTTGCAAAATTTTTATGGAAAAAATTAATCTCTATCAATCTTCTATACAAGCTATATAAACAAAGCTTACTAATACTAGGTTAGATCTAAAATATAGCTAGTCTCTTTGTATATAATTGAAGTCTCTCACCAAAGAATCAATAACTAGTATGCACATCATGTTTCTTAGTATATAAGGTATGAATTTCATTGATATGCCTAAGGGTTTATCATACTAGGTATTGGTTATCTGATCTAGATAAGACTATAAATTCAATGGAATAGCTCTACTTACATATAATTAGGCTATCACATTCCCTTCTTTAATGAGCATTAATTCTTTGGAAAATTTACATACATACCACATCAAACTTTTATTTACATCTAACACCTAAACTTCAATTTTTACATATATAACACTCTAATCTCCAATATCACATCAAAAATAACACTTTATTCACTTTTTAAAAGTGAAATGTTTTTAAGCATAGAAAAGTGTTAGATAAGTAAATATCTAACTTTAGGTGTTAGATATATAATAAATAATTATTTTCTAATTCTTTTATTGTTAGAGATTATAAGTCCTTTAAAATTTTTTTTTTATGATCTATTACATAAAATTCATCCATTTTTTATTTGATTATGATATTAATTATAGATGATATAACTCATAGTTACAAGTATTTCATGCTAGTTTAGATGATTACATTCATAATTAAGCAATATTGAGTTTGATAACTTATGATGGCAAATACAAAAAATAAAACAAATTAATTTTATTATTTCTATGTTTGTTGGATTTTTTTTTAGTTCATCACCCATTATGTCTAATTTAGATTCTACTAGCTATATCATGATCTAATGATTAATATCACATAAAATTTCCATATGGAGAGAGAGTTGTTTCACTTTATTATGATGATTTATCCGTCTTGTGACTTGACTAGTTTCAAAGCATATACTACCTTATTAGGGCAATAAATTTTGAATCAAAATATCTTCTTCAAGTTAATTCTAGCTAATCAAAATATAAACATATCTTCAATGAAAGTGTCTCAAAAGTCTCCTCAACTATAATTAATCTTAGTGAACAAAGTCCCATTATGAGATTAATAAAAATTCCTTATATGAAGTGACTTGAACACATAATATGATTTCTTATGAATATTTTATACAAGTTAAATAATAATTATTAGCACAAGCTCATTAGACCTCTTTCCTTATCTTTTCTTCATGAATTTCCTATTTGAGAAGAGAACTCTCATATTATAATCTTTTTTTCCATATAAGGCTTCTTAGATTCTCATGTATTACTGATATAACTATTTGATTACTCTTCATTGTGCTATAGCTATTGATTACATTCTATTGTACCATGGCCAATGGATTTCACTCTATTTTATCTATCTTAAAATGTCTGTCTTATAATAATTTTGACTACATTATATTGCATCAACCATGTAGCATGTTGTGTCAAAGTTGTTGGATTACACTCTTTGTATCTATAAGATAAATTCTATTTGAATCCTCTTAGAATAAGGTTAAAAGATGATTCAAATAAAATTCAAATCATGTAAAAGATTTGAACTCTCTTTGAACCATATTCAACTTTTTATTAAAATAATATTTTTTGAACCATATTCAAGCCTAAAATATGTAGTTTGTAGTCAAAAAGGGTGAAATTTTACTCCAAAATGAATATTCATGCATTTTTTTAAATAAATAGCTATTATATTTGATCAATTAAGAATATTGTGAATTATATAAATTAAAATTTTAAAGTATCTAAGAAAATATATATATATATATATATATATATATATATATATATATATATATATATATATATATATATATATATATATATATTAATAACATTTAAAATTGATTGAGGTTTGAGTTGACCCGAATATCTTTAATTGGGTTGGTTTGAATTGATGCATTTAAGATTTCAAGTCGATTTGGATTGATATGTGAACCGAAGTGACTAAAATTGACCCGTTCGGTGGCTCTTAAATTTGTGGCCACCTTCCTCTCATTTCTCGAGTCTTGACTCTCAAATAACTAACCTAATTTGCTATTCAGCATTTTGGCTTCTCAAAGCTTGACCATATTATCTTATCCCTCATCAGCTCACCTGACGACAAAGGTAAAGCTCTAGGCTTTACACCTTTACATCAACATTTACAAATTGTTAAGCCACAAAAGCCCATCATTGCTTTGCATTTGCAAGTCTTTGGCTAGGTTTGCACTTCACACACCTCCCAGTGGAAGCTTGACTTTGTGAGTTTGTGTAATGGTATATGTTTTCATTATTTAGAATATTTGATGGCATAAAATATAGGAAGTTTTTGAAATACTTGAAAGCTTAGAAAAGAATTTTGTTATTTGTGTTTGGTCATTTGGGGATGCCACTAAAGCTTCTCTATTTGATTATTTTTTAAAAAAAACTTAAATTAAAACAGTAAAACTAATGTGTTTGGCTTTTCGAGCTTTGCTTGTGTTTGGTTGTTTGGGGTTGCCACTAAGCTACTATTTCAAACTTTAAGGAAATTTGAAACTCAAAGTGAAAGTAATGTGTTTGACCTTCACAACATTTCTTTATTTTATTTGACGTCTTACACTCCTACAATATTTCTTTTACTAGGGTTTGGCCCTTACAACAATTAGATTGGTCCTTTCTTTTTGTTCCTTTTGTGTTCCAAGGTACATGTTTCTGATTGTAATCTGAAAGCATTTTTGTTTATCTTGTATTGAGAAGAGCCACAAATAAAATCATTTATCATCTTTGCTTCTTGATTTAAGTAGTTTAAAATTTTAGAAATATGCTTCACAAAAATTAGGTGGTGCACAATAATTTAGTTTGAAACCTTCAAATTTCAAATGTTTGATGTGTTTTCTAATAAAACTTACATGGGCATTTAAGTATACAATTTTATATGATGTTATTCTTATGAGCTTGTTACAATGCACTAAATGCTTTAAAAAAGCATTAAAATTAATGTGTGATGGTGTCTGGTGGGTTATGTATTATTCATTATTTTGATAGCATTGATATTATTTGTTTGATTGATCATTTATCAATTACTCATTGTAAACTTCTCTATTTAAATGGAAGATTCTAGTACATTTATTGATGCTAACACTAGAAAGAAGAGAATTTTATTTAAGCAAAAGTTGAGGAGAATGAAACTAGAGAAATAGATGACAAGGCATGTAATAGACATGCTAGAAAGAAGAGAAGATTGACTTCATTTGTATGGGGACATTTTTATATACTATCACCTAAAAATGATGGAAAATAGATGTAAATGTAAGAAGTGTGGTGCAAATTACATATGTGATAGTAAGTTCAGCCTTGGTAATTTAATATAGGTTTCATTGCTACGGTGGCTAGTGATGTTTTTTGTATACCATTTTTTACTATTGCTTCAGAAAGTGCAAGTAGAAATAATGGAAGAATTCTTGATTAATATTGAAGTGTACTAAAACATGTCATTATTGAGGCACTCGTGTCTACAAAGGATTGGTTATATGGTGACCAAGATTGAAACATACTTTTAATTATCCACTTTTTACATGTTTCATAAATTGCACATTTCTAAGTTAAAACATCCATTTTTGTAGATTTACTTGACTCACGAACTTGAAAGGTTACTAAAAATATCATGAGGAGTACCATCACTCAAATTAATAGAAGATGGCGATAATTTAGTTGATCTGACAAATTAGTTTTTCTCATTTTTCTATAATTATAATTTGAACTTTGATGGATGATAGTTATATTATTGAACTTTATTTTGGAAAATATTGCACTTTATAGCTTGTGGTGCTCATATGTGATAATGTGATTGTACTATTGTATTGGCGGTTCTATGCTTAAATGTTTTTATAATTTTTTATGTTAAGATTGTAAACTGATGTGGTGGACTAACATGAAAAACTATGATGATATATGTAATTTGATTTGCATCCCTTTATGGCTTTACCTCATGATGTTGCAATTGTATTTATATAAATATGTATTATAAGGTCTACACTTTTGAAGCCTATTCTAGTCCACTATATTTTGCATCGTTAACATGCATTCTCTCACTTTGATTTGACATATTAAAATGACTTTTTTTAATATTATAGCCATATAACTTTGCTAGAGTTAATCGTTAGTGCAATTATGCTCTTCTGATTGTACTTATATTCCTCTTTAATCATGCCTTCTTGATTAAATAATTTCTTAGACTATTTATGTTCTTTTGATCTAGACTACTCATAATATAATCATATCCCTTTGATTATACTACACACCTTTTGTCATACTCTTTTGACTAGGTAATGCTTTAAATTGGTTATGCTCTTTTAGTCAAATTCATTCTTAGTCACACTTTTTGAATAAAATATCTCCTAGTCTAATTATGAATTTTTTACTATTTTTTTCTATTTTTGATATGACCTCTTTTCGAACAATATGATATTTTTTTATTAACTTTATTGATGTTGAATTCTGATTAATAGAGTATCATTCTCACAAAGATTGAGTGAGTTAATTACTAATTTATACTAAGTTCACTATTATCAAAGTAAGTAAAGTTTTTAGAATCAAAATATTTTTTAACTTTTAGAAAATATATTTTTTATAGTTTTGCATGAAATAAAGTTGATGTTCTTATGATTAAAATTAGTACTCTAAATTTATGCGTTTGGTGATTATCTAGACTAAATTATCTTTGAACAAACTTGGCCTTATGGGTTCAACGCCAAGTGTTAACTTCGATTTTCTACTTATGAATGACATTTCAGTTTATAGTATCAAGCATAAATATATATATATATTATCTATGTCTAGATCAATATAACCTAACCAATCCCTTTAACTAGTTTTTGTCTAGTCCGATAAAATTTTGAAAGTTTACATTTTCTTTATTTTCATTGTGCAAATCCCTATTTAGACATCTATTTGTTTATCCCTACTATTTTTCTAGTACTCTTCCAATGTCCCTAAGTTACAACTAGTTTTAACATTATATTTTTTGTCATGTAAGTAAATTATGCTAAAAAAATAGAACATAATTTGCAATGAACACATAAACACTTTTTATATATCATTCCACAAACATAGTTTAATATAACACAATATTTAAGCAATAAATTTAAGGTACAATTACTTTAGCTATTCGTAGTACAAGTGCGAAAATTCATCGACCAAACTAAGAATAATTAGAGAGAAAGGAAATAGATAACTGAGTAATTTCTTCTAAATTTACTCTTTATTTCCTTCTCCCTACTTCCCGGTGGAGAAACAAATGACTTTAGTTACAAACTCTATCCTGGATCTTCTTCACCTTATCTTCCACAAGAACTGACACTTTACACTGAGTCAAACATAATATAAACTCACATAGCACTCACACAGTACACAACATGGCACTTGCGGTGTCAATCTCAAGTCTGCTCTCACTCACTCACACTTAAAAATCACACAAGCCAAAATAATTTTTCTATAGAATTGATCCCTATTTATAATCTAGGTGGTTGCTCCTTGAATGAAAACTGCCCAAAAGTTTTTGTCAAAACCACTTACTTGTCAGTTCGTTGCATCGCAATGTTGTGAGTATGGTGCCTATGCACTATGTACGTCCACGAGCGATGGGTAGTCTTTTGCAATGCTGGATCCTCTATTTTTTTTGATTGGATTGATTTATTATAGTTTTTCACTCATGCAATACTTTATCTTTGTAAGATCCATCTTGGTGTCCTCTAGCTAAAATTTATCTAAGTCCTTAATGTTGTGGCTTTCATGTAGCGCTAAAAGCTATCCTTAATGTCTTTTGATTCTTGATCCTTGTGAACCGACCTTTGCCTTTCGGTTACCTAAGTTCTTTGTCTTTTTTTTCGTCTAAAATTAAGCCAAATCTGATTACGATGTTTCTTTTTTGCAACCTAGGCGTTGGGCCTAGTTTACTTTTTTTCCTTTGAATTTTTAAAATTTTACTGTTTCAACATAAAACTAACTATAAATAGCATATTTTTATAGAAGTTAAATAAGTAATTAGTATAAAACATACTAAAAATTTAACATAATTACTACTAAACATTTATTCAAAGTTATTCTTTTTAAAACTTTTAAGACACATCATTATCTTTTAGCCAAGAAGTGAACACAATTAATTAATTATGATTATTATAAATCATATCAAGTCAATTTTTTATAATTTTAAGAGAAATAATTTATCTGTCAAAAAATTAATACTTTTTTTATACAAGGTCTACACTTATGATGCATTGACATGAACATGATGATGCAAACATGACAAGATACGAACATGAGGCATGCTTGACAGGACAAGACACACTTTTGACATGTCATAAAAAAACATTAATGTATTTATTCTAATAAATTTTAACAAACAAATATAAATAAAGAATTTGCAACAAGTGAATAAAACAAGCTAAAAGCTCCTGAATGCAAATAATATGTTTAATAAGACAATTCATAAATTTTATATAACCACAAAATAATATAGAAAAAAAATATTTTTAATTTGTTCACTGAAATATCAAAATATAAACATCAATATTTTAATAGAAAACAATTCAACAATGAACTATAAATTTTAATTTTCTCTTTCATTCACATGTCTTTGACCTCTATTATCATCATCATTGAATAAAATAACTTCTAATTCAGGCTTATCAAGAGATAGATTTGTAATTTATTGAATTCTCATATCATCGATTCAAATCCATCTCTATAACATAGAACATCTTGTTATCACCTTCAATGTAAATTTGAGACTTTCTTGATAGAAGATAGAGATTATTGTGAACATAAACCAAATCTTCAGCTCATTATGGAGTTATTTTGTTCCTCTTTATTGATTATATGAATGAATAAGTGCTCCAATTTCTCTCACAAGTGAAAGAAGAAACTTGATTAAAAGTTTTATAGCAAAAGTTTGAAGAAGTGGTGTTAAAGCTTCATGAATTAACCATCATATCTACGGTTCCATCTTCCACCTATCACACAAAAATTCTTGATCTCCAACTTCATTTAAATAACTAAAAAATTTAGCTAACTCCACAATTACTAGTCTTTTTTTCATAATCATTTAGGAAGAATTATAATAAAGACTTTTCATATTTGAAATTTCTAAATCTTTTTTTGGTGAAATACAATGAGGATTCTCTAAAATTCATTCTTAGCTTGAGTTTCTTTATAAAAAATAATAAAAATAAAATTAGATAATAAATATATTATGAAAAGAAAATATTTTAATATTTAAAATGTAACTTACCTAGGATTTAAAGAGTAAGCCATGCAATGTAAAGTGTGTTTCTCTTTTCCCCCTTGTACTCCAAAATAATTTGAATAACAGTCCAAAATCTTTAAGTCCTTCTAAATTGACTTGCTTCTATGTTCTATATTGCCTCTTTTACCTTAAGTAACATAGTATTCCACATCTATAAATTAGCGCATGGATGGATAATGTAATAGTAGCTCGAGCATGTTATAGCTAAGCGTGGTGTTTTATTTGTAGTGTTGTAGGGACATCATCTTCTGGAGGAGGTACTTATTTAAATGATCGAGAATGACATCTAAAGAATGATATACGATCTCAAGAGATAGAAATATCACCATATAATGGACTCAATAATCTAATAAGACTCCTAAGGCATATCGATCTACATATACGAGAGCCCTTTTTCGTACTTTACATGGATGAAATAAAGTTAGGCATATTTTAAGCTGGGCTCTTTAGTTTTTTATGAAGGTGTTGACCTCTTTTCAACTCCATCCTCTTAGACTTAGGAATCTTCTAGACACTAAGATTTTCTTAGTCATAAGACACATCTAGTGATTAGGTGAACACTTAACCTAAGCCTAGAGACTTAGAAGTGTTAATCATAAGATTAGGCTATGCCTTAGGGGTTAATGAAATTACTTATCCCATAGCCTAAACACAATCTAGATACACTTTCTCAAATCAAACCCAAACTCAATTCTCAAACCAAATCTCAAATTCAAATTCAAATTTCAAATCTAATTTCAAAATTTGACTCCAAATGATTGAAACCCAAAATCAACTTCAAATCCTAAAATCCTTCAAAACCATGAACCACATTCATAAGCAGCAAAACTCCCATTAAATCAAATCAAACTCAATTGATCTCTTTATAAATCAATAATTCCTTCATTTATATTCATAAATATAAATGAAATCCAAATTCAAATGACCAAAACTATATCAAAAATTAAATTCAAACTCAATCTAAACCCTTTAAGCCAATTCTTTGGACTTAGCCAAATTCTATCCAGTTAAGTCAAAACCAATGAATTTTCTCTTGAATCAATCATTCATTCAATTATCTACCCAAATATAAATGAAACCTACAATCATCAAATCAAATCAAACCAACCCAAGTCAAACCAACCTTTTTTTGACTTGAAATTTCAAATGAGCCAAAATCCCAAATTGAATCGTTGAATTTATATTCCAATCTAGGGCTCATATATAAGTTCAACTAAATTGAATCAAACCAAAACCAAACTAATTGGTCCACTTGCATGACCCAAAGTGAGCTAAAGGACCCATTTGAGCCAACTTTTAATCCAACCTAAATTAGGAGAGAAGCTCACCAAAATCTTCCAACATGATTGTTGATCACCATAGGATGATCAATTGCAATCAATTGGGTCAAAAGCCCAATTGGCTAATCTAGGGGCATATAAAACTTTGGAGCAAAATCCAAAGTCCTCAATCAATCTATCATCCATTCCAATCACCCCAAGATGGCAATCAATTTGGAGCCAAAAAAATCAAAAAAAGATTGTATTTTTGGCCATTATAAAGGATGGGAGATGAGTCTTTAGATCTCTTCCTCTATCACCATTCGACCTCCAAAAGCTCCCCAAAGTAAAAAATGAACCCATCCCCACTTCTTGGAGGAGCTCAAAACACAAGTAATTGCTCTTCTGGTGGACATCGGAGAGCGGCGTTCGAAGGGAGGCAATAAAGATCACTCAAAGCTTCCTTTCTATAGAGTTTCGGATCTTTCACCAGAGAATCATCCGGGTGGGGTAGGATTTCACACATTTTGTATTAATTTTCTCACAATTTTAGGAATTTTTCTTAGATAATCCATTTTACTTTAAATCATCCAAATTAGGAAATAGAATTTTTTCGGTGCGAATCAGTGCGAAAATGGGTTCATTTGGACAAGTTTTGGCTTAGAAACCCTCATTTTTTTCCAAAAAGGCGAAAACATTATTCATTCGACTCCACGATGTCAGATCCGCGGTTCCGCGGGATGGACGACTCGTCGCGTCGGCGATCCGAACCTTCAGATCGATGCGATCGGTCATCGATCACGGTTCGCTGTCGATCGCCGGATGGCACATGGATCATGATCGCCCGATCGATCGGACCATCCGATCTCGCGATTGCGCGTGGGGCTCGAATCGCGCTCCGATCATGCGATCGGCCTCGGATTGCGATCGATATGGACCATCCGATTTATGATCGGATGGTCAAGAGCGAGTTGCGGATCATTTTCTCTTCCCGCCCAAAGGCTGACGTCAGGCTTATTTCCTTTTTATTAAAAAAATTTAATTTAAATCACCTGAAAATTTAAAAATTTATAAAAAATAAAATACTTAACAAAAAGTTATAAATAAGGGCTGTTTGGATTTGTCTTTCCGATTGGAATCCAACAAATCCAAAATCCTCAAATTTTACTAATTATTGTGAGCTTAATTTGTGTTTTAGTGAAAATCATATTTCATTAATTAAATCTAAAATATAAGTTAGATTAAGTAGAAATTTTCAGAAATTAAAATTAAAGTTAAGACACACTTACCATAAAACTTTCAAGTGAAAAGACTTATAGATTGGGAGAAATTAAATTTTGAAATTCAGATTGTCCATTTTAATAAAATAAATCAAATAAAAATTCAGAAATTTACAAAAATCTTCAAAATGGCTTAAATCACTTCAATTGACATCTAGGACTCTTAAGAAAATAATGTGATCTTCTGAATCTTAATGAACCCCAAATAAACACTTAAGATTAGAGTTTAATCAATTAAGGAGTTAATTAAAATATAAAAAATAATTTAAATATTAAATCAAAATGAAATGAAATAACACTTGACTTCAACATTAATCAAACCTCAAATTAGAAAAATATCACCTTAGAAAACTAAATTAAATATGATTAAACCTATTTAAGTTAATAAAACTCAATTAAATGATTAAATCTTAAATCAAACTCAAAACCCAATAAATTTAGGAAACTTTAATCATTTGATACTAATCGAATTAAATCAAATAAAATAAAGTAAACTTAATATATCATATCCATTTGAAATAAGATAATTAATTAAATTAATTTTTTCAACCTTATAACTAAATCAAACATGATAATGAAATCAAACCAACATAAATGAATCAAATCAAGTAAAACCATAATAATCGAATAATCAAACTTAATAATAAAACATATAATTAATGAAAACTTAATAAATTAATCCATCAACTTAATAAATTAAATTAATTTTATAAATCACATTAAAATTAATCCAAATCAAACACTTAATTCTACTAATTAATTTAATCACTTTTAAAAATAAACTAATTAAGTCAATTAAATTACTCAAATTAAACTTAAGCAATCAAACATAAAATGCAATTAAATGCTAATCAAACCCTAATTTAAACTTAAATCAATAACTCATTAATTAGTCATTAACCTAAATAAATATGAAATCAAATTAAAAGTTAAACAAATTTTTATTTAAAATTAATCATACCTCTTAAATAAACTAATTAAGTTAATCAAATTAATTATATTAACCTAAAACAAATATAAATGCAATTAAATACTAATCAAAACCTAAATTAAACCTAAATTATTTGGTCATTAATTACATCATTAGTCTAAAGAAAATGAAGTCAAATTGAAATTTAAATAAACCTTTATAATGAACATAAATACACTTCTTAATTGAACTAATCACATAATCACATTGAACCTAAGAAAACCCATAGACTAATAAAGCAAATCAAATCAAATTAAATCAAATCAAATTAAATTAAGAAAGACTCTCATCAATTTAATATGTAATCAAATCAAATCTCATTCAACCTACTTAAATAAGATAAACTAATTAACTATCCAATGTAAGAAATCAAAATACAAACCAAACTTTGATGAAAATGATAAATGGATGTGATCAAAAATAAAATCCTAATTACAAAGAATCAAACCCAATTAAAATCAAAATAAAATCTCAATTAATCTAATCAAACTACAAAATAAATGAATCACAATCAAATAAATATAAAGTTAAATCACATAACCATAATCAAAGAAAAGAGTTAAATATTAATTTAAAAGGATATTGAATTATCAAAATTTAATTAAATCAAAACATCTAATCTAAAATTAATCTACTAGAAAAAAAACACATGAACTTAAACAAACTTAAATTTCATTAAATACTAAGGATGTTGAATTATCAAGATTTAATTAAATAAAAACATCTAATCAAAATTAATCAACCAAAAAACACATAAACTTAAACAAACTTAAATTTCATTAAATACTAAGGATATTGAATTATCAAGATTTGATTAAATCAAAACATCTAATCTAAAATTAATCAACCAAAACACATGAACTTAAACAAACATAAATTTCATTAAATACTAAGGATATTGAATTATCAAGATTTAATTAAATCAAAACATCTAATCTATTAATTAAACCAAAAAAAAAAACACATGAACTTAAACAAACTTGAATTTCAAAATACTAAGATATTGAATTACCAAGATTTGATTAAATCAAAACATCTAATCTGAAATTAATCAACCAAAAATACATGAACTTAAACAAACTTAAACTTTTAGATATTAGGATATTGAATTATCAAGATGTAATTAAACTAAAACATCTAATCCAAAATCAATCAATCAAATACTTATACAAATTCAAATTCTAAACTCTAAATCAAGTCAAATGAATCAAATTAAATCAATTACATAAATTCAAATGGGCTAATTAAGATATTTAAGGATCTTAGTTATACTCTTTAGGAGTTAAGATGTTGAATAAGGTGAGTTATGTCTACAAATAGACTTCATTCTACTCCTCATTCTTGAAAACTTAAACATCACTTTAACCAAATAAAAGTGCAATAAAAATGAAAAGTAAATCATTAAATCATTTAAATTGAAATTACCCAATGGTAAAATTTAAATTCAAACTCAAATTGAAACTTAAACTAAAGAAGCTAAGTAAAGCCTTTACAAGCCTTAAGCACACATATTAGAATACTAAGTCACCACTTCTAATGCTAGCATTGTATATATAATGTTGTGTTTTGTTTTTTTAATGTTTTAGACTAGATGTTAGGGTGTATGTTTGGATGTTAGGCGTTATTGGCTAATCATATTTTCTAGGGGTTAAGGGCCCTCTATAATAAAAATATAAATGCTTTTGTTGTGCAGGTTACTTAGCCCCTAAGCGTAACCCATGTTAGAACAAGTGGGCTTGGTTACCCATGTGTCAGGTGCTAAGTCCAAATTATTCATATAATTGCTTGGGTAGTATGGCGTGTTTAGCTAACATTTATTTTCCAGGTGTAGCTAGATTTATTTTTCCTATTTTTGATATAATTTTGCAGTAGGAATTAGGATTAGTGTTATGGGGGATTAGGATGGCGGTGGAGGCTTAGTCCACAGGGTGCCACAGATGCCTTTGGAACAAATCAAATCAAAAAGAAAGAGAATGAAGAAAGAAGACCCCATAACATGTATTATTATTTTTATAATCCGTAGTATAATGGTGTAGAGCTTCTCATCTTTTTTTCTCTTTTGGGGTGTCTGGCGGAACCTTTGCTTTTCTTATTCTATTAGTCTATAAAATTATTTGATGTTGTGTTTAGATTCGAATTAGAGCAACATTCATAGTTTCTTTATGATTGATGCTTGAATGTGTGGATCGGTAGGCTCTTAGGATAAAATTAAATTTTTTTATCTAATTAGCAACTCATAACTAAAATTTTAAAAGAACTCATAACCTCACATAAAAGCCTAGGAATTAAATCAAGATAATAAAATTTTTAGTAACCCCTTAGCTGGATGGTTGAATGTACAATATCATGCATATCATATTATTTCACTCTTGTTAAGAGGGACTTCCATCTTTGCCAGGGAATCAAGGCTTAACCTGTGAGAGCCTTTGGTGGAAGAACACCCCTTTCTCTTTTGATTTAGACCATAATCAAATTCTCATGCATTTAGGCATACAAAATCCCATAGCCTGTCAAAAAGCAAAAAGTCCAAAAGAATTAAATAAATTTGATAAATTTTGCATTAGATTAAGTCATGGATTCATACCACTCATGCTCTAGTCTCTTAGGGAGTAAGTTTAAGGACTTAATCTCCTTTCTAAATGAATAACAGCTTAGCCATCTTGCAAAGTATATGACTTGCCTACGGATTTAAAGCATAGGAGGAGTTAGCTGGTTGCCACTACAGTCGGTAATAAGTCCAGCAGTCGGGTGGTTCATTCTCTCTTATGGAGGTAAACCATATACTCATTTTGGCTTAGATTTAGATCGTGCCTTTATTTTGTACCAAGGCTCCCTAGTTTAAGAATTTGAGGTAGCTGTTTCCTTTGGGCTACAAGCGTAAATCCTCACCTCTTAGTCATTTTCACAATCTTATATTGTGGAATTATATGCCATAGCAATCTAATAAAATGTCAACTCAAATAATTAACTCTCTTCTTTTTTAAAAGCCCAACTATAGGGTGGAATGCTCACGGCTTCCCCATGAGCATTTCTACTTTCTCTCTTTGGATTCCAAAATGAGTCTTCTCCTTGATCTATCCTATTTGATTTTCTAAAATAGCTAATCCTTTGATAGTCTTAACCTTGAAATCTTTGGAGACCTTAATTGTCTTTGTCGAGTATTCTTAGAAATTCCCATTCCTTAGGATGTAATTGCTTGCCTCCATGGGGGGAACTCTTAACTGACTTAAAATAAACCCTACTCTTCCATGTATCATGCCTTAGAGTCCTTAGGTGATTAAGTCTATTATAGGGTGGTGATTTCTATCTTTGAGATAGTACATCATTAATGTCATACCCGATCACTTCAATAAGTACACCCTAAGATCTGCGTGGTGTCCCACATCTCAAAAATAAACACCACAGATATTTCTAGCGACTCCGCTGGGGAAGGTTCCTCTCTCCATCTTTTGTAGATAATTGTATCTCAAGTATGTAGTGGACTTACTTATATTTTGTCGAGACTATCATTTTCCATTGGCGGTTAGCTTATTTCATCCTTAAGCAAAGCTGCCAACATCCTTTAGGTTTTAGGACCTCACTCAGGTGTAGGTCTTAAAATAGGTTCCCCAATAGGTGAAAATTAAAATTAATCAAACAAAGGAGATGACCAAAATTAAGAACCTCTTCACCATTCTAATGGTGAGGCAAGGTTCATCCATGAACAATAAGAAAATAAAACCCTTTTGCAAAATAACATGTCTTTCCAAAAGCACTTTTCAAATTCTACATAATAAGAGATCTTTACACAAAAATTTGTAAGAAATTTTCAAGAAGGCACAAAACACATATAACCAAACCTCGTTTAACAAATCCGATTATTACAAGGAGGTTCCTTTTCAAAATCAAAATCAACAATTTTTTTAAAAAATAAAATCACATTTTCTTTGGAAATGGCTATCCCCATCCACACACTCAAATTTGTTAGATGGAGATTCTATTTTCGAATTAAATTATAATATAAAATTGAAGCCTCACTTAGCATACTTCACATGTGCTAGAGTTGAAGTTTCCCCTCTTTTCGAAAAATAATAAACCATACACACATAAAAGAGAAGTCAAGACATATTTGAACCCCCCCACCCCCACTGGACATACCCAAATTTGTCAAATGGGAGTGCCCCTTCCCTTGGAGAAGGTAGAGCAAATTGAATTCTATTTACATTTGTCTGATAAAACTCCTTCTTACTAAAGTCTTGGACTTCAAAACACATTGGGAGCTCATTTGACATGTCCAAGTATGTCAAATGAGAACCCTTTTTGAAAATCATAAGAACAAATGGAACTCCATTTACTTAAGTTTGTTAAATGAGTTCCTTTTCTTTCAAGAATAATAAACATATTTGATTTTCACTTAATATGCCAAATTTGTTAAGTGAGAGTTTCATTTTCAAAAATCACAAACACATTTAACTTTACCAAATTTGTTAAGTGAAGTTTCAAAAAAAAATCATAAATACATTTAACTTTCATAACAACATAAATTTGTTAAGTGAGGTTTCATTTAAAATCACATTTGACTTTAACAACAAATTTTTTAAGTGAGAGTTTCATTTTCAAAATCACAAACACATTTAACTTTTACTTAACATACCAAATTTGTTAAGTGAGAAATTTCAAAAAAATCATAAACACATTTAACTTTCACTTAGCATACCAAATTTGTTAAGTGAGAAGTTTCAAAAAAATCATAAACACATTTAACTTTCACTTAACATACCAAATTTGTTAAGTGAGAGTTTCATTTTCAAAACACATTTGACTTTAAACAACATAATAAATTTGTTAAGAGAGAGTTTCATTTTCAAAAAAATTATAAACACATTTAACTTTCACATACCAAATTTGTTAAGTGAGGTTTCATTTTAAAATCATAAAACACATTTAATTTTCACTTAACATACCAACTTTGTTAAGTGAGGTTTCTTTTCAAAAAAAAAAATCATAAGCACACTTGACTTTAAACATACCAAATTTTTAAGTGAAAGTTTTATTTTCAAAATCATAAACACATTTGACTTTACATACCAAATTTGTTAAGTGAGGGTCTCTTTCAATCACACATTTGATCCATATTTTAACATACCAAATTTGTTAAATAAGGATCAATCTTTCATGTCAAACAACACTTGAGCTTCTACTTAACATACCAAATTTGTTAAGTGAGAGTCTCATTCTCAAAAAAAAAAAAAACAAACACATCTCAAACACATTTGGGGCTTTCACTTAACATACCAAATTTATTAAGTGGACTCCCATCTTCAAAGAAAAGCAAATTTATCTCATTTGACTTTCACTTGACATACCAAATTTGTTAAGTGAAAATCTCATCATCAAAAACACAAATCAAACACATGTAGCATCTGTTAAGTAAGAAGCCCAATTTTAAATCAAAATATCACACAATTAAATTTTCACAAATTTCAAACACATAATCACAACTTCTTAGCATACCCAAATTTGCTAAGTAGAGGTCTTTCAAACTATCAATATTTTCAAACAAGATGCACAAAACATAAATATCTCCAAGAAAATCTCTCCTCAAATTTTTTAAAACCCACCTACTTAAATCGGTTAAGTATGGGTTCTAATCAATCAAATAGCAAAGACTCTCCTCAATCTCTCTAAAATTTTGATGAACCCCACATCCTTGGGTTCAAATTCAAAATCAAATCTTGAAATCAATGATTGAAGGTGAATATCAAGGCAAGTGTCGGCTATATTTATATTTCAACAATGCAGATTTGTTCAAGTTTGTGTTTTCCTTTGGCCTGGCTAGGCCAGGGGTCACCTACTTTTGGCCATGGTTTTGAGGGGGTAAGGATTTCTTGCGAGGGGACAACCCTCACCACAGTTAGCAAGGAGGAGGTGGTGGGGTAGATGCCACTTATCTGATTTGATATGTCATCTGATTTTGAGTTTCCTCCACTAAAGAGGAAGGCCACTATTGTTCCTACTACCTTACCAATATCAGTTTCTATGCCAGTTGTTCCCACCAGGTGGTCAATTACTCTACTACTGAGCAGCCTACCCTCTTGGACAAAGGGAAGACTATCTTGGTTTGAGATAGTCTCCTCCACGTTCGAGGTGGGTGCTAGCTCTCTCTCGCCATACACACACACAGTGCAGCAAGAATCAGATCAGCGGCATCACAAGAGAGTAGAGAGAGATGGATCGCTTCCCATATGGCTGAGGAGGGATCTCCCTGTGAGACCTCTCCACATATTGAGTGGTAGTAGGTTCCACCCCCTCTCAACCTCAGATGGAGAGGAGGACTACAGGAGGATTGTTGCACGCTCCACCACTAGCATATTTTAGCACGCTTTGGGAGGAAGCCCTACAGGCGGGGAGTCTTGGTTGGCATGGATGCTCGAGTCAGTATAGTTTTGATCGAGGGCATCCTAGGAGAGTGAATCAGGAGGATAGAGTCTTGGAGGCAGCATCCGGCAAGTAGGAGAGGAGTGAGGTTTGTCAGTGTGACCTCTAATAGATTTTCCAGTCATCACGAGGGCCATTTGAGACAACATCATCCTTGTGCTACTCATCATAGGAGGTAGGCCTATAGTCAGCGATAGTAGTTGCTACCTCAAGCTCCACTCACCCACCATATCGTCGGTATCCCCATTCCAACCAAGATCCAGCCCCCATCAGGGGAAAGACCGCACCATTGGTAATCCCGACCCAGGATCCCACATCCATCCATTGAGGTTGGTGAGCTCTCTATTAACCTCCGCTTAGAATGAAGAAGAATGGGAGTCACAGGTAGTGATTCTGAGTCATAGTAGCATTGCGGTCTCCACTGCGTAATATCGATGGTAGAAGGGGTAGATGTAGTGTCCATGGCGAGATCCTTCCACGTCGGTGTTCATCGGTGGGCGGTGATGGAGATATACTGTGATGATCCTCTTAGAGATAGTAAATAGTAATGCGATGTATTTTGTCGTGGGAAGCCCTCCGGTCGGTGATGAGTGTTTGTCCTACATGATTAGACTACTCCTCGGATGAGATCATGGGTACTTTATTAGAAGAGGGGCTCTTGAGGATGATTTCTCATGAAGATGATCTGGTCAATTTTGATCGGATGAGGATGATCTCTTGAAGGACTGGTGGAAGTCCATATGGTCGACATTAGGGGTTCCCTTGGGATCAGCAGGGAGGGTTGTTGTTGAGGAAGAAGACATAAGCTCATTCAACATTCTGAGATGATCATGTCGGGAAGATGGAGAAAAGAGTTGAAGACTTGTTGTGGCGGGTCCACTTCAAGGTCAAGTTCCATCTAGAGGGCCGGCCACCGGTTGTTGATGCTGGATGTAAGTACATCTCTGTAGCAGATAGTGGCAGCATGCATAGGAAGGTGGTGGACATCACCTCCATGCAAGAAAAGATATTAGGCAATTAGTGGAGCAGCAAGTGAAGGATGCATTGGCACAAGCCTGAGGTGGATCATCTATTCCAAAGGGTAGACCCTATCTAGAGGAATTTGATGGTGTCCAATATTCTAAGGGTTTTGTGACTCCTTCAAAATTTTGAGAACCAGAACCCGGCATAGCATATTTTGGGGCAAGATGAGGCAATCTTTGGTGGAAGTGATCCACTTCTATGCCTTTCGATGGTTTGAGCATCATATTTGATTGGTACACTGAACTACTCAATGGTTTAGTGAAGACTTTTGTTGAGTTGGAGCACCTCTTCATCAAATAAGATCTAAATTAGGTTTGAACATAGTTCAACTAAGACTTCAATTGGTCCACATAAGAATTAAACTTTATTACTACAAATATGGTAGAGTGTGTTTTCCATAGCATTCACCTGCAAACTATTGAGTTAATATAATATAGAGTGCAAATGTAATAGTTGTAAGAAATATGAGATTAGGAGATATTGCACAATAATCATAATGTAATATAGTGCAATCATTTATAATATAAAGAATGAAAAAAAAATCTATAAGATGTAGATTAAGAAGCATTAGAAATGTACATAAATGGATTAATGAAACAATATACATAAAAACCATAACATAAATAATTAATATTTAAATAGAGAAAGCAATGTATAATTGAAGGACTTATGGATCTACACATAAATGTTTTTTGGTAGAATTATATATGACTAGATGTACATTTAAGAAATTTTTTCTTTAAAATCTAGTATATTTTGTGTATTGTATAAACTTCACAATCAACTCTATAAATATGTCATAAAACACTCATTAAAATTTATGAGCAAGAATTGCTTAAAAGTACTTATATTTATGGCTTGAAGACCTTATTAGTGGTCATCTTTCTTTGTTATTAAAAAGATTTAGA
Source organism: Cymbidium sinense (assembly GCA_021442155.1). Lineage (NCBI taxonomy): Eukaryota > Viridiplantae > Streptophyta > Magnoliopsida > Asparagales > Orchidaceae > Cymbidium > Cymbidium sinense. The sequence continues at coordinate 39,421,140 of CM038224.1, forward strand.
GGAGAAAAAATTCTACCTATTATCAAATAGCTTTAACATCTCAAACAATATAGGCAAGTACTTATAGAATGCACTCATCATTACTTACAAGCATTGATTGAGGAATATTATTTATGTAATGTTTATTTTAGTTTACTAGAAAGTAGATGAGTTCTGCATCATGACTTCCAAAATTTTTGTTCTTCTCTTATGACATTTATGAAGGCTTCTTTCGGGTACTCAAAAAATTCTTTCCTCTTTAACTTTTGTGTTTGTAGAGATTGCAGATCTATAATATTCATCGAAAGGTAATCCAACACATCGACACCAAATCCATATGTATTTGGGTAGCATTAGATTAGCTCTCTTATTAGAAAATATAAGGAATTAATATGTTAGAAGAATAATTAAAAGTTAAAGTTAATGTAAACCATTTTTTTGAACTTATACTTTTAATAAAATAATATATTCCTTGCCTTACTATTTGACTACTGTTGAGTATGCAATTATTAGAATCATGTAGTATTTTCATCACGTACTCTTAGATTAATAACTTTAGAGTTATCAACTAATCTTGGCATCTAAGACTTAAAGAAAGCAAACTACTTCTCATCAATTAGGAAAAGATAATGAGCAAAGATTTATGGCCTTGTGCCTTTTTGAAAGGATTTATGAAATTCTCGATCAATACTTTTCATTTTTTGACTCTTTCTTCTAAACTCTACTAACTTTCTCAAAATTCTGAGATCATATTTTTTTTTTGACTTCTCCATTTTTTATATATATATACCTTTTTTATCTCCTCCTTCTATGCCTCATCCTCAACCTCAGTTGAATGAATGATTGAGTTAGAGATAGGTATCTCCTCTCTCTCTCTCTCTCTCTCTCTCTCTCTCTCTCTCTTTCATGCTTCTCAATCTATGCAAAACTTTAAACAAGATTGGTCATAAAATTTAATTTCTATTTTAACCTTATTTAGATATTATCCAACCTTATTTAACCCTTCTTTAACTCTTGTTTAATAACAAAACTCCTTTAACATTTATAGAATTTTTTTCTTTTGATTAGATATGAGCATGTATAAGTAATTACCTAATTGCATTGATATAAATTTTATTTGTTTATTATCATCACAACACACTATCTTATTTTATTTTATAATTAATTTATAATTTTATGTGATGCCTTTTCTTTTATTTATTATTGAGTATGGTTATCAGATAAATACAGTGGGCTATTTAAGGAAAAATATTTTCTGCTAATGTTAATATATTAATTAAACAATTTAAGATAAATTCAAATATACAAGATTTTCTTTTAAAATTAACTAAATGGATTTTGCAAAATTTTATGGAAAAAATTAATCTCTGTCAATCTTCTATACAAGCTATATAGCAAAGCTTACTAATACTAGGTTAGATCTAAAATATAGCTAGTCTCTTTGTATATAATTGAAGTCTCTCACCAAAGAATCAATAACTAGTATGCACATCATGTTTCTTAGTATATAAGGTATGAATTTCATTGATATGCCTAAGGGTTTATCATACTAGGTCGGTTATCGATCTAGATAAGATTATAAATTCAATGGATTAGCTCTACTTACATATAATTAGGCTATCACATTCCCTTCTTTAATGAGCATTAATTCTTTATATTGTTAGAGATTATAAGTCCTTTAAAATTTTTTTATGATCTATTACATAAAATTCATCCATTTTTTATTTGAGATTATGATATTAATTATAGATGATATAACTCATAGTTCGATAAAGTATTTCATGGCTAGTTTAGATCAATTACATTCATAATTAAGCAATATTGAGTTTGATAACTTATGATGGAAAATACAAAAAAATAAAAATATTAATTTTATTATTTCTATGTTTGTTGGATTTTTTACCATTACTCATCACCCATTATGTCTAATTTAGATTCTACTAGCTATATCATGATCTAATGATTAATATCACATAAAATTTCCATATGGAGAGAGAGTTGTTTCACTTTATTATGATGATTTATCCTGTCTTGTGACTTGACTAGTTTCAAAGCATATACTACCTTATTAGGGCAATAAATTTTGAATCAAAATATCTTCTTCAAGTTAATTCTAGCCAATCAAAATATAAACATATCTTCAATAATTGAAAGTGTCTCAAAATGGTCTCCTCAACTATAATTAATCTTAGTGAACAAAGTCCCATTATGAGATTAATAAAAATTCCTTATATGAAGTGACTTGAACACATAATATGATTTCTTATGAATATTTTATACAAGTTTAAATAATAATTATTAGCACAAGCTCATTAGACCTCTTTCCTTATCTTTTCTTCATGAATTTCCTATTTGAGAAGAGAACTCTCATATTATAATCTTTTTTTTTCCATATAAGGCTTCTTAGATTCTCATGTATTACTGATATAACTATTTGATTACTCTTCATTGTGCTATAGCTATTGATTACATTCTATTGTACCATGGCCAATGGATTTCACTCTATTTTATCTATCTTAAAATGTCATGTCTTATAATAATTTTGACTACATTATATTGCATCAACCATGTAGCATGTTGTGTCAAAGTTGTTGGATTACACTCTTTGTATCTTCTATAAGATAAATTCTATTTGAATCCTCTTAGAATAAGGTTAAAGATGATTCAAATAAAATTCAAATCATGTAAAAGATTTGAACTCTGTTTGAACCATATTCAACTTTTTATTAAAATAATATTTTTTGAACCATATTCAAGCCTAAAATATGTAGTTTGTAGTCAAAAGAGGTGAAATTTTACTCCAAAATGAATATTCATGCATTTTTTTTAAATAAATAGCTATTATATTTGATCAATTAAGAATATTGTGAATTATATAAATTAAAATTTTAAAATATATATATATATATATATATATATATATATATATATATATATATATATATATATATATATATATATATATATATCGAAAAAATTGAGGTTGAGTTGACTGAATATCTTCTTGAGTTGGGTTGGGTTTTGAGAATTGATGCATTTAAGATTTCAAGTCTGATTTGGATTGATATGTGAACAGTGACTCAAATTGACCCGGTGGCTCTTAAATTTGTGGCCTTAAACCTTCCCGATTTCTCGAGTCTTGACTCTCGCAATTAATAACCTAACCTAATTTCGCTATTCAGCATTTTGGCTTCTCAAAGCTTGACCTTATCATCTTATCCCTCATCAGCTCACCTCGACGACAAAGGTAAAGCTCCTAGGCTTTACACCTTTACATCAACATTTGCAAATCGTTAAGCCACAAAGCTTCGGCCCATCATTGCTTTGCATTTGCAAGTCTTTGGCTAGGTTTGCACTTCACACACCTCCACAGTGGTGGAAGCTTCACGGCTTTGTGAGTTTGTGTAATGGTATATGTTTTTCATTATTTAGAATATTTGATGGCATAAAAATATAGGAAGTTTTGAAATACTTGAAAGCTTAGAAAAGAATTTTGTTATTTGTGTTTGGTCATTTGGGGATGCCACTAAAGCTTCTCTATTTGATTATTTTAAAAAAAAAACTTAAAGTAAAACACTAAAACTAATGTGTTCAGCTTTTGGAGCTTTGCTTGTGTTTGGTTGTTTGGGGTTGCCACTAAGCTACTATTTCTAACTTTAAGGAAATTTGAAACTCAAAGTGAAAGTAATGTGTTTGACCTTCACAACATTTCTTTATTTTATTTGACATCTTACACTCCTACAATATTTCTTTTACTAGGGTTTGGCCCTTACAACAATTTGGTCGATTGGTCCTTTCTTTTTGTTCCTTTTTGTGTTCCAAGGTACATGTTTTACAGATTGTAATGCATAAAGCATTTTTGTTTATCTTGTATTGAGAAGAGCCACAAATAAAATCATTTATCATCTTTGCTTTTGATTTAAGTAGTTTAAAATTTTAGAAATATGCTTCACAAAAAATTAGGTCGGCAGGCACAATAATTTAGTTTGAAACCTTCAAATTTCAAATGTTTGATGTGTTTTCTAATAAAAGTTACATGGGCATTTAAGTATACAATTTTATATGATGTTATTCTTATGAGCTTGTTACAATGCACTAAATGCTTTAAAAAAGCATTAAAATTAATGTGTGATGGTGTCAGGTGGGTTATGTATTATTCATTAGTTTGATAGCATTGATATTATTTATTTGATTGATCATTTATCAATTACGCGTTGTAAACTTTTCTATTTAAATGGAAGATTCTAGTACATTTATTGATATTGCTAACACTAGAAAGAAAGAGGATTTTATTTCAGCAAAAGTTGAGGAGAATGAAACTAGAGAAATAGATGACAAGGCATGTAATAGACATGCTAGAAAGAAGAAGAAGATTGACTTCATTTGTATGGGGACATTTTTATATACTATCACTTAAAAATGATGGAAAATAGAGATGTAAATGTAAGAAGTGTGGTGCAAATTACATATGTGATAGTAAGTTCAGCCTTGGTAATTTAAAATGGCATTTGCAACCTTGTAAGAAGAGGAAAACATATGATATAGAATAACTTATTCTACAAAGTAATTCTAGTACATCTATTGCTATGAATGAAGCTATGTTTGACCACCAAGTGTTCTATGATTTGATTACAACTTGCATTATCATGCATAATTTACCATTTCAATCTATTGAATAGTCTGATTTTAGAGCACTTTTACTTTATCTATGTCGAGACTTATACCTTGTATTAAGAAATATAGTTAGAAATGGTTGCAAAAAATATTTTTAAGAGAGAAGGGACAAATCAAGACAATGTTAAGTAAAATAATCAGTCGAGTTTGGTGGACATCTGATTTGTGTATTTTTATTAACACTAATGAATTTATATGTTTGACTGCACATATCATTGATCAGGCTTGGAGATTACAGAAAAAATTTTAGACTTTCATTTTATACCACCTCCATATGTTTTAACACTAATGAATTTATATGGTCTTGCATTATTTGAAGCAATACAAATATTCTTATATATGAGAATTTGAAAAGAATATTTTGAGTACTACTTTAGATAATGCTTACGTTAATAATGTAGCTATTGAATTCTTAAGGTATCATTTGAATTTAAGAGGTGGTCATCTTTGTAATAAGAAATTCTTTTATATATGATGTTGTGTGCATATTATAAATTTGATTGCTCAAAATGTTTTGAAGGAGATAGATGGATCAATCTCAAAGGTTTGTGAAAGTATTAAATATGTCAAAGGTTCTCAAGCTAGAAAGCAAAGATTTTAGAGTGTATGAGATAAAGCTACCGTGATGAAAAGAAGGGGTTAAGACAAGATGTTCCTACTATATGGAACTTTAGTTTTATTATGCTTGATAGTGTCATCTATTACAGGCATGCTTTTCTACATTTACAAATAGATGACTCAAATTACAAGAATTATTCCTCAAATAATGAGTGAGAAAGAATGGTAAATATATGCAACTTCGTAGCTCCATTTTATGAGATTACTTATGTTTTCTCTAGCACACAATATTCTACTACAAATTCTTACTTTTATAGCATCTCTACAGCATAAGCAACATTAAAACATGAAAGTTCAAGTGCTTAAGAATACATTACAACGTGGCAACAAACATGTTCATAAAGTTTGAAAAATATTGGTATGATTTTTGTGTAATACTTGTTATAGTTGTTATTCTTGATCTAAGATATAAGTTTAATTTTTTCTTGAGTGGTTTTATAAGAAACTATATGAAGGTGACTACGTAAGTGAAGTTGCAAAGGTGAGGGAAAAATTAATCTTATTATTCAAGAATTATTCAAACTCAAATATTCAAGGTTCCTCAACACGAACATCAGTAGCAATTCAAGCAACACATCATGATAATTCAAGAATATCCAACTCAACAATTATTAAATCCCAATTTTTATCAGCATTATTTAAAAATTTTAAATCAATTCAATTTTACATGTTTCATTATGTTAGTATTTATTATATCTCATTTATTACAATTTGCAAGGACTTTAATTCTTTTGATGATGAAGATAACATGCCAAGAAAGTATGAGCTTGAGCTTTACTTAGATGAGCTTAGGATTGACAGAAATGTTGAGTTAGATATCTTACACTATTGGAGAGGTAATCAATATAGGTTTCCGTAAATTGCTACGGTAGCTAGTGATGTTTTGTGTATACCATTTTTCATTATTGCTTCAGAAAGTGCAAGTAGAAATAATAGAAGAATTCTTGATTAATATTGAAGTGTACTAAAACATGTCATTATTGAGGCACTCGTGTCTACAAAGGATTGGTTATATGGTGACCAAGATTGAAACATACTTTTAATTATCCACTTTTTACATGTTTCATAAATTGCACATTTCTAAGTTAAAAACATCCATTTTTTGTAGATTTACTTGACTCTGAAATTGAAAGGTTACTAAAAATATCATGAGGAGTACCATCACTCAAATTAATAGGGAAGATGGCGATAATTAAGTTAATATGGCAAATTAGTTTTTTCTCATTTTTCTATAATTATAATTTGAACTTTGATGGATGATAGTTATATTATTGAACTTATTTTTGGAAAATATTGCACTTTATAGCTTGTGGTGCTCATATGTGATAATGTGATTGTACTATTGTATTGGTGGTTCTATGCTTAAATGTTTTTATAATTTTTATGTTAAGATTGTAAACTGATGTGGTGGACTAACATGAAAAACTATGATGATATATGTAATTTGATTTGCATCCCTTTATGGCTTTACCTCATGATGTTGCAATTGTATTTATATAAATATGTATTATAAGGTCTACACTTTTGAAGCCTATTCTAGTCCACTATATTTTGCATCATTAACATGCATTCTCTCACTTTGATTTGACATATTAAAATGACTTTTTCTTAATATTATAGCCATATAACTTTGCTAGAGTTAATCTTTAGTGCAATTATGCTCTTCTGATTGTAGTTATATTCCTCTTTAGTCATGCCTTCTTGATTAAATAATTTCTTAAACTATTTATGTTCTTTTGATCTAGACTACTCATAATATAATCATATCCCTTTGATTATACTATACACCTTTTGTCATACTCTTTTGAGGTAATGCTTTAAATTGGTTATGCTCTTTTAGTCAAATTCATTCTTAGTCACACTTTTTTAAATAAAATATCTCCTAGTCTAATTATGAATTTTTTACTATTTTTTCTATTTTTTTTATATGACCTTGCTCTTTTTTGAACAATATGATATTTTTTATTAACTTTATTGATTTGGACGTGATTAATAGAGTATCATTCTCACGAAGATTGAGTGAGTTAATTACTAATTTATACTAAGTTCACTATTATCAAACTAAGTAAAGTTTTTAGAAACAAAATATTTTTTAACTTTTAGAAAATATATTTTTTATAGTTTTGCATGAAATAAAGTTGATGTTCTTATGATTAAAATTAGTACTATAAATTTATGCAGTTTTGGTGATTATCTAGACTAAATTATCTTTGAACAAACTTCGGCCGCATGCACTATGGGTTCAACGCCAAGCATTAACTTGATTTTTTACTTATGAATGACATCTCAGTTTATAGTATCAAGCATAAATATATATGCTATATTATCTATGTCTAGATCAATATAACCTAACCAATCCCTTTAACTAATTTTTTTGTCTAGTCCCAATAAAATTTTGAAAGTTTACATTTTCTTTATTTTCATTGACTGCAAATCCCTATTTAGACATCTATTTGTTTATCCCTACTATTTTTCTAGTACTCTTCCAATGTCCCTAAGTTACAACTAGTTTTAACATTATATTTTGTCAGAATGTAAGTAAATTATGCTAAAAAAATAAAACATAATTTGCAATGAACACATAAACACTTTTTATATATCATTCCACAAACATAGTTTAATACAAGATATTTAAAACATACAAATTTAAGGTACAATTACTTTAGCTATTCATAGTACAAGTGAGAAAATTCATCAACCAAACTAAGAATAATCAGAGAGAAAGGAAAGAGATAACCGAGTAATTTCTTCTAAATTTACTCTTTATTGCCTTCTCCCTACTTCCCGGTGGAGAAACAAATGACTTTAGTTACAAACTCTATCGGATCATCTTCACCTTATCTTCCACAAGAACTGACACTTTACACTCAGTAAAACATAATATAAACTCACATAGCACTCACACAGTACACAACATGGCACTTGCAGTGTCAATCTCCAAGTGTAGTCCCTCACTCACTCACACTTAAAAATCACACAAGCCAAAATAATTTTTCTATAGAGAATTGATCCTATTTATAATCTAGGTGGTTGCTCCCTTAGAACTGGAATGAAAACAAAAGTTTTGTCAAAACCACTTACTTGTCGTTAGTTGCATCGCAATGTTGTGAGTATGGTGCCTATGCACTATGTACAACGTCAGCGACGATGGGTAGTCTTTGCAATGCTGGATCCTCTATTTTTTGGCTTGATTGATTGATTTTATAGTGCTGATTACTCAAGTTGCAATACTTTAATCTTTGTAAGATCCATCTTGGTGTCCTCTAGCTAAAATTTATCTAAGTCCTTAATGTTGTGTGGCACTCTGCGCTAGGAGCTATCCTTAATGTCTTTGGATTCTTGATCCTTGTAAACCACGACACTGCCTTTCAGTGTCTAAGCACTATCTTCTTTGTCTTTCGTCTAAAATTAAGCCAAATATAGTGCAACGATGTTTCTTTTGCAACACCTAGGCGATGGGCCTAATATTTAGTTTTTCCTTTGAATTTTTAAAATTTTCTGTTTCAACACAAAACTAACTATAAATAGCATATTTTTATAGAAGTTAAATAAGTAATTAGTATAAAACATACTAAAATTAACATAATTACTACTAAACATTTATTCAAAGTTTTTCTTTTAAAACTTTTAAGACATAGCATTATCTTTTAGCCAAGAAGTGAACACAATTAATTAATTATGATTATTATAAATCATATCAAGTCAAATTTTATAATTTTAAGAGCAATAATTTATCTGTCAAAAAATTAATATTTTTTTTTCATACAAGGTCTCTGATTATGATGCGACATGGACATGGCACGCAAACATGACAAGATCTGGGACATGAGGCATGCTTGACACTGAAAAAAAGTAGGACAAGACACACTTTTGACATGTCATAAAAAAACATTAATGTATTTATTCTAATAAATTTTAACAAACAAATATGAATAAAGAATTTGCAACAAGGAATAAAACAAGCTAAAAGCTCAATGCAAATAATATGTTTAATAAGACAATTCATAAATTTTATATAACCACAAAATAATATAGAAAAAAATATTTTTAATTTGTTCAAATATCAAAATACAAACATCAATATTTCAATAGAAAACAATTCAACAATGAACTATAATTTTTAATTTTTCTTTCATTCACATGTCTTTGACCTCTATTATCATCATCATTGAATAAAATAACTTCTAATTCAGGCTTATCAAGAGATAGATTTGTAATTTATAGAATTCTCATATCATCAAGAGATTCAAATCCATCTCCTATAACATAGAACATCTTGTTATCACCTTCAATGTAAATTTGAGACTTTCTTGATAGAAGATAGAGATTATTGTGAACATAAACCAAATCTTCAGCTCATTATGGAGTTATTTTGTTCCTCTTTATTGATTATATGAATGAATAAGTGCTCCAATTTCTCTCACAACAAGTGAAAGAAGAAACTTGATTAAAAAGTTTTATAGCAAAAGTTTGAAGAAGTGGTGTTAAAGCTTCATGAATTAACCCATCATATCTACGGTTCCATCTTCCACCTATCACACAAAATTCTTGATCTCCAACTTCATTTAAATAACTAAAAAATTTAGCTAACTCCACAATTACTAGTCTTTTTTTATAATCATTTAGGAAGAATTATAATAACCAAGACTTTTTCATATTTGAAATTTATAAATCTTTTTTGGGTGAAATACAATGAGGATTCTCTAAAATTCATTCTTAGCTTGAGTTTCTTTATAAAAAATAATAAAAATAAAATTAGATAATAAATATATTATGAAAAGAAAATATTTTAATATTTAAAATGTAACTTACCTAGGATTTAAAGAGTAACATGCAATGTAAAGTGTGTTTCTCTTTGCCCCTTGTACTCAAAATAATTTGAATAACGGTCAAAATCTTTAAGTCCTTCTAAATTGACTTGCTTCCATGTTATATATTGCCTCTTTTACCTTAAGTAACATAGTATTCCACATCTCATAAATCAGATGCAAAAATGGATAATTTGTAATAGTAGCTCTGAGCATGTTATAGCTAACTGTGGTGTTTTTATTTGTAGTGTTGTAGGACATCATACAGATCTAGGAGGTACTTATTTAAATGATCGAGAATGAGATGTGGGTTTAGAAATCTAGATTATTTCCTGATTAATAATAGCCTAATCATCTTGCACTTACATAAGACTAGGCCACATGATTTTAAATCATAGGAGGAGTTAGTTAGCATCCACTCTAGGTGATTATAAATTCAGAAGAGTCTGGATTGGTCCACTCTCCATAGTGGAAGTAGACCAATATATCCCATTCCCCTGAGTAGATTTAGGTCGAGCTCTTAGCTTGTACTAAAGAACTCTAGATATAGGTTCAAAGGCTTCTTATTTTTTCTTTTTCTATTAGTATAAGTCCTCACCTCTTAGGTATTTTTATAATCTTCTGTTGTTGGAATCTAAGTCCGAACATTCGAATAAAATTTCAACTCAAATAAATAAATTTCTCTCTTTCAAAAATGTAAAGCCTTACTATAGGGTAGATTGAAGCACTCATTAGACATCCTAGTATCATGTGTGCTTCCTACTTATTCTCCTTTAGAATCTGCTAAGAACTCTTTCTATTTAAGCCCTCCATGATGGCTTTCCAAAATGACAAATTCTTTTATTATCAACCTTTGAAATATTTGAAGACATTAGTTAACTACTTTAATCAAGAGTGTTCTTAGAAAATTCTCATTCTTAGGATGTAATTAACTATGAAAGCTTGCTTCTATAAGAAACTAAAGAATCCAGTATAAAATATACCCTACTTTACTTATCCATATAAAGTAGGGAAAAGATCTCTGGTATATATGTAGACCCATCTGCCTTTGGAGTCCTTATTAACTGATTGAGTCCATTATAGAGTGGTGTTTCTATCTTTTGAGATAATACATTATCTCTTAGATGTTGCACTTGATAATTTTAATCAACACCCTTAAGATCGTGGTGGTGTCTCTATGATTCAAACTAAAACACCACACTATTGACACCTTATTAAGGGTAAGATTGACTCTCTTCTTTAAGATTTAAAATTCTAAGTTTTGATTGAATTCAGGATGATTATCTAATTTAGATTTTTATTTAATCAATGCTAAGCACTTAGACAAACCAATAACTTTAAAGTCAATATTTTTTATTAGTAATGAGTATCTTAATAGGGAAAACAAAGTTATATCCCTAGAACCTCTCTTAGAAAATTTTTAATGGTCATTTTGGAAGGTAAGACAATTATTTAATGGAAAATCAATCTTTTGGCCATCATTTAAGAGATATGTTCAAAAAACTTGTACCCTAATGTCTGACATGTAAACAAGTTAAATCCACTAAAGAAATTCTAGCCAATATTATTCTTTTCTTATTACTTATAGATTTTAGGAAGATTTATCATTGAATTTCATCTTAGGATTGCCACACATAGCTTGACAAAATGATAGGATTTTATGGTATATCTAAGATGTCTCATTTCTTACCCTGCTCCAAAACTATTGATGGTTCACACAATGATAAACTATTTTTAAAGAAAATTGTGCACCTACATGGTACTTCAGTCATTATGTATAATTATGATGTTATATTTGTTTCATACTTTTGAAAAACTTTATGAAAATTATATAATATTTAATTGTAATTCTTATCTGCTTTGCATTCTCAAATGATGGCCAAGTTGAAGTAGAATATTAAGGAACATACTTAAAATGTCTTGTTGAAAAAAGTTTAGGAATTTGGACTTTCATTTGCCAACAACTTGAATATAATAGTACCATTTCAAGAACTTCTAAAACTTCACCTTTAAGAAGACTTGTTGATGTAGATAACATTCCATCTTATGCATATTTTTTATTTAACATTCTCATTTGCTAAAGACTTTTAAAGCCTCCATGACACCATAAGATAATAAATTACTTTTATGTAATGATAAATATACTTATAGTATAATTATAATTGATCAACAAAAGAATTTAACTGAAGGTGATTATGTTTTGATGTGTATCCATCCTAAGTGATACAATCCCATTAAGTTTAAGTAATTACATGCAAGGCTTGTGGCCCATTGAAAGTACGTACAAATTTATTTTTCAATGTATATCACCTTGATTTGCATGTTGATATGCAAATTTATCTAGTTGTTAATATTAAAGATATTCTATCATATGAGAAAGAGTTAGCAAATCTCTAATTAGTTAGTATAACTCTTTGGTAAAAAACATTATTCTCCATTAATAGAATCTCTTATTTTTAAAAGGTAATTATATCATCAATGAATATGTTCCCATTAATCTAACTATTGAGTCTTGATTTTTAGTTCATTAGAAGAACAAATCACCTAATGATGACACTTGGCTAACCACTCTAGCATGGAGACCTTGGCCCTTCAATTGATAAAAGATTTCATAGATTTCAACTCTATATATTAGAGTTAAATTGTGCTGGGAAAAGTTAATATAGCACATCAAGAAGATCAATAAAATCAATCTAAAGGTCTGATTACTAGAGCTTAGATTAAAGCACAAGAAAAATATTATAATAGGCCCTATTATAAGATCCCAAGAAAAAACCTAATAAAGAGCTCATTATCTATAATATTTTAAATATATTTTATATTATAATATTTATTATATTGTATTTATCATTTATAAGCTTGTATAGCTAGCCATGATATGAAGGAAGCATTAAAAAAATGAGTGGTTGGAGCCTCTCTTTAATAAATGGCCACCATTACTTTTCCCTCCCTTATTCCTTCCATTTTCCCTCCAAAATTCTTTGCCCTAGAGTCTTGTAATGCCTATAAATATGAGTTTAGATACTTGTAATTTCAGTTATTAAAAAAATATCTTGAATAAACTACTTGTAATGCCCTAGATTTCATAGATTGTTTTCATTTTGCTATATCATAAGTTCTCATCTCTTAAACATTTTTTATGGTCTTATGTCAATGTATTATATATCCCAAATTTCTAATAAAATAAACCACTCAAAATATAATTAATTTAAATATCTAATTTTAAAACCCAACCATAGGATAGTTGAAGTACTTCTTACTTCTTTAACATCCTATGCTCCCTAATTTTCTTCTTTTGGTCTCTTAAAAGAACTACTTAATGTTAGGCTAATCTTATTTGAAATTTTAAACCTATAATAAAAGAAGGTACTTGTGAGGTTCCATGTAAAATAAAGATAAATATTATGTTGCCTCTAATATTGAAGCCTAAGAGTGGCCATTTAAAGAAAATTAGAAGGATGTGATGAAAGGGGAGAGGATGAAGTCCAACATAAGTGTAGCTGATGTGAGTTATGTGTTATAATTGAAGTATTTGCAATCCCAATTTTCCACTACTTTCATAACAATTTTTTGCTTGAATCAATTGTAAATTTTATTAATTAAAAATGGTTATGCAATATGTATTGCTTAGATATTTATTTATTGTGTTGTAAATAAATCTATCATGTTATGCATGTTGTGATCACTATCTATTGTATCTATCATATTTTAATTTATTTGGACACTATTTGGTCATTATTCAATAGCCATGTTTGGTAAAATTTGTCATATTATGTCTCTTGTGATTACTCTCTAAATCAGTTATATAATTTTCTACATTGAATAAACCTTGTTCAAACCTGTAATTCAGCTATTTTAAAATTCTTCTAACAATATCTTATTTGAGCCTTTTGAACTATGTTTAAACCCTGATGAAATTTAAAAATGATTAATGTTCAATTAAGGCTTAAACAATATTCATTCATGGATCTCGCTTAAAGTCTAACTTTGATCAGATTTTGTTGAACTTTGTCAAATCTAATTTGGTTGTGGTGACCTTTAAGAAGTGGTTGACGACTTACATCCAAAATTATTAGTTTGTTCAAAATGTTTGAGCAGATATTTCCAAAAAGATGAATGCATATTTCTGCAATTTAAGTGAATAAATTTTGTTAAAGTTTGAACTTAATTTAGCTCTAATAGTCATATTTTTTATAGTAAAATTAAATGATGAGTTGCCGCACATTATAATTTGTTCCTTTTTATTTATGGAACACTTTATAGATTTATTTGAGCTAAGTTCTTATTATTTTAATTTTCTAAAATTTATTTTGATTTTACTTAGATGTATTTTCTTATTCATTTTTATTATAAATTTATGATGAGAGATATTTTTCAATCAAATAGATTAGAATGATAATTTTATTAAAGTTGTTATATATATTATAATAATAATTATAAAAAAATATATATTTTTCTTTAACATTGTTGTTGTAGGGTTCTAAATTTGAATGAGAAATGTAAAGGGTTGTATTAGGTTGTCAACAGTTTCATAAAACTTGTCAAAAAAATTATGCCATGAATTCTTTAATGCATTAATCTATGCAAGGCATTCCTTGGAAGAGATGTGTTGTATAGCTTGAATATAGTGAAAAGTGTGTGCAAGGGCACACCTTGGAGTGTTAAATATACAAGAGTTCCCATATTATGGATGAATACAAATAAAGATGTTAGTCTATGAAACTAAAACTAAAATAAAAACTTGGAATTTATGTACTCTTATAGGCAAAATAATGGAATTAATGGATGTAATGATTCATAAAAAAGATAGTTGGGAAAAGCCAAGGTCAATGAAAGTCTAAGTTTTAAACTTTAGTATTCATGTATGAGCCGTACTAGAAATAGTGTATATGTGATTATAGATAAGTGTTCAGAAATAATATTATTAAAATTAATAAATTAGAGATAACATTAGCTTTAAAGATTATTATTGATGTTAAAATTATTAATATTATAAGTGTTTATGGTCCTCAAGTAGGTTTAGATGTATGTTTAAAAAAAAGGAAAAGGCTAGAAGAATTAATACAAATGATACCTCTTAAACAAATAGTGTTTATTAGAAAAGATTTAAAAGCACATGTTGAGAGAGTGGTAGAAGATTTTAAAAGTATTAATGGTGGCTATTATTTGAAGTGACTAATAAAGAAGATAGAACTATATTAGATTTTACTTTAGCTTATGATTTTATAATTATTAATATTTTATTTAAAAAAGAGAGGAGCATATTATCATATATAAGAATTGAATTGGTAAAATACAAATTGATTATTTTTTATGAGAAAAAATTATATTTTAAATTGTAAAGATTATAAGATCATTCTAATTGAATGTTTAAATACTCAACATTGACTACTAGCTTTACATTTCAAGATGGAGGGTTGGAAGTTGAATAACAACATTGAAACATTATTCTAAGATTTTATGGGAATACTTAAAGAATGTTGATAAAAATTATTTTTAAGTGTAAGTTACAAGATTTTGATATTTAAGGTGTGCGTGAAAAAGCTAATATTATGCAGTCAAAGTAGCAAGTGATATTAAGCAAGATGTAAAAAATATACTTATAGAATCAAAAGAAAAGATCAAAACTAAAAAGTTGTTTTATAAAAATTAATTTAGATGCAAAAGCATGGATGATTGGAAAAGATATAAAGTAGCAA
The DNA here is from genome assembly GCA_021442155.1 of Cymbidium sinense. Classification (NCBI taxonomy): domain Eukaryota; kingdom Viridiplantae; phylum Streptophyta; class Magnoliopsida; order Asparagales; family Orchidaceae; genus Cymbidium; species Cymbidium sinense. The sequence goes on from CM038224.1 coordinate 39,436,918, forward strand.
GAAAGAATTTTAAGAAAGTAATATGTAAAGCAAAGAATTTAGTATTTAATGAGTTATACAATAGATTGAATATTAAATAAGGTATATGATGCATATATAAGTTAGCTATGCAATGAGATAGGAGAAGTAAAAGGTTTAGTTCAGGTGAAGTACATTTAGGATGAAGATCATAAGTGATTTTCTTAGAAGATATTCTACATAAGTGAATTAGAAATTTTGATAAACTTTTCAATGAAGGTTATGTGAAATACAAATGACTTTAGCAACTTTAATGTCCAAAATTAAAAATAGAAATTTTAGTTTCTATTTCTGAATTAGTAAAACCATAATTGAAAAGGCTTTAAAATATGAAGTGTGGAAATGTTGTAGGAGCTAATGATATTCTAGTATAAGTGTAAAATGCTTAGGTGATTAAAGAATTTCTTGGCTTACTAAATTTTTTAATATTATTTTAAAGACTAAAATGATACTAGATGAGTAAGGAAAGAGTTTTTTGGTTTGTTTTTTTTAGAATAAATGAAATGCTCAGGAGAGTGCAAATTATAGAAGAATTAAGTTAATATGCTATACACTAAAATTGTGTTAGAGAAATTTAGTATATGTTACAACATGATACAAAAGTTTCTTAAAATCAATTTATATTTATGTCGGGAAGGTCTATTATGGATGTTATACATTTGTTTGAGATTTGATAAAGAACTATAGAGAGTAAGGGATCCACATAAGATAATTATTAGTTTAAAGAAAGCATATGATAAAGTTTCAAGGGAACTGCTTCAGAGAGTTTTAGAAATGAAAGGAGCTCATATTACTTGTATTCAAGTCATTAAGGATATGCATCTTGTTGTTAAGTGAGTTCAAATATAAGGAGGATTGACCAAGTATTTTCTATTTCAGTTAAATTATATCAATGATTAGCTTTAAGCCCATATTTTTTTTGTTTAGTTATGGGTGTTCTTACTAGACATTTGTAGGATGCACTTACTAGACATTTATAGGAGGATGTACCTTGGTATGTGTTTTTTGTTGATGATATTCTTCTTGTTGATAATACTAGAGAGTGAGATCAAGACAACATAAGTTATGGAGGTCAACCTTAGAGTCTAAAGGCTTCTATTTGAGTAGATATAAAATTGAATATGTGGAGTGTTATTTTACTAGTAGTATATCTAATGGTGTGGTTGGAAGAATAAGTAATCAAGTCATTAAGAAGAGTGAATGTTTTAGATACCTCAAGTCTATTTTTCAAAGTGATGGTGAAATAGATGGGGATATTATTAGTAGCATAAAGTTTGATGGTGAAGTGTAGGAACGCATTGGGCCTATTTTATGATAGAAAAGTATCGCTTATAAGATGGTGGTGAGACCTGCAATGTTTTATGACACAAAATGTTGGAAAGTAAAAGAGAAGCATAAAAATAAGTGATGTGTCGGAGAGATGAGGATGCTAAGGGAATGAGTGGCTTTACACTTATAGAAAAAAAAGGTGAAATGAATATAACCTTGGAAGGGTTGGAGTAACTTCAATGGTAGATAAGATTAAAGAATTAACTTAGATGATTTTGTCACATAAAATGTCAGCCATCTAATGACCTAGATAGGAGAATAGATTTATTATATTTGTCCTATGATTAGAAAGGTAGAGGTGGACCTTAAAAAGCATGGTTAAGAGTATAAAAAAATGAAATTAATTTATTATGATTAAATGAAAATATGTTAATAGGACATATTAGAGAAAAATGATTTATGTATCCAAGCCCATGTAATGAGATAAAGGCTTGTTATAATGATATATTTTCTCATAATAATTGCACAATTAATTTAATAAATAGTTTTGGCTTAACTAAATAAAACAATAATTTAAATTCTATCTTTTTCCAAAACATGACATCTTTATGGACTTTTGTAAGCTGTACAATCATTAAATTTTTTAAGTTTTATAAAAGATTTTTTCCAAAAGAAAAATTTTTAAAATATTGAAAGCAATCTCAAGGTCTTTAAATCATTTAATCCTCTAGGCTAAGCGTATCCTGAAAAATTCATGATTTTAGACCATTATCTCCTATTTAACGGATGGTTTTCTCAATCTTAATTAAGATATAAAATCTCCTACGTAAGTTGAACATATTTTAGAAAAATTGCTAAAATTATTGAAAAATCTAGTGGTCTAATTTGAATATCAAATGCTATAAACGTTGCTGATCTTTCAACCATTGAATAAGACCCAACCTAACCATGATTGAGGGTATTTTAGTACAAGTAAAAATCTATATAGCTCATCTGTCTCCATTAGAATTTGAGTTATACTAACTTTCTGCCAACTCATTTTAATACTCTATTCTTACACAAGCTTCTTTCTTGACATTTCGAGATTCTTAGATGCATTTCTAAAAACAAATAGCAATGATAGGTCGGCTTAACTTGAAATATATTTTATGCACAATAATATAAGGTTGAAAATTTTTGAAAGAGTTTAGATTAAAAGCATGCATTAATTGACTCTTAATCATTTATTCTATATTTTTATCTATATATTTCTTTTATTATTTAATATCATTTATGTAGTTTTCTCACGATTTGCCTCCTCAACCAATGAGGCCTCATCTCTCAATAACTTGAACTTTAAAAGTTCTTGCTTGGGCTACAACAAGGTGCATCAATATTTTGGTCAGCTACATGATGTGTGTTTGAGCTTTAATGAACTTCCTTCTAGATATTTGATCTATGATGCACGGACACTCTTAGAATTAGTGGCATGTAGTATAGATATGTCGGAACACTAACAGCTTCGATTCACCTCTAGCACTTAATTAAAATCATAATTTTTTTTAAAAAGATTAAACATGCTTGTCAAACACGTACACATGTGTCTTTAAATTAAAATTAAAAAAAAATTATTTTCAATATAACTTATTTCTTAACTAATATATGTGTCCTGAGGATGTGCTTGGCTCTCGTCCAACATCTCTTTATAGGATTCTCGTCGACCAAGAGCATTGTCGATCATTCTTCTTCTTTCGCCATTGGCCGTCAATGTTGAAGGTCAGTGCCATCATGTTGCTACTACTCTTTCCCATTTTAATTAATGCTTATTTATATTTGGAAAGATATAAAATTTATTATATTGTCTTATGTGTGTATACATGTCTATTTTCAATAATAGATGTATCATGTGTCATATCATGTCCATCTCCATACATCATAGAAAATTTTTTAAAATAGGCACAATGTTAATCTTAATTAGGCGTTTAGGCATGAAAAAAAAATTTTTAAGAAAATAGGCGTAATTCGTTTGAACGACTGCTCGATGCGTCGGCGTGATCGTCCGTCAAAGACTAATTTTTTTCGTGATTTTAGGATGCACGTGGAGAGGGAGAGAGAGAGAGTGAGAGAGAGAGAGAGAGAGAGGAAGCACTCGGAGAGGGAGAGAGAGAGGTTTTATTAATTTTTTTAATTAATATAATTATTTATAATATTTAAAATATATAATTTAAAAATATTTTTTATAAAATATTTAATAACTAAATATTTATATATTTAGTTATTTATTTATTTATATATATATATATAATTAAGTATATAATTTAAAAATACTTAGCTTAGTTATTTACATATATATTTATTTATTTAATTAGTTATTTATTTATTTAAAAATATTTATTTATTTAAAATATATAATTAGTTACATAAATAAAAAAATTCAAATTATATAAATATTTAGTTATGTATATATTTATAAAATATTTAGTTATTTATATATTTATTTATTTATTATATAAAGCCAATATATTATATAAATATTTTATAAATTTTATAAATAAAGTAATTATATTTGTATTTATAAATTTATTTAGTTATTTAAATATTTAAATGATATATATATTTTTAAGTTATATAAATAATTTAAAATATTTAAAATATATAATTTAAAAATAATTTTTATAAAATATTTAAAATTATATATATATATATATATATAGTTATTTATTTATTTATATAAGTCTATAATAATAATAATAACAAAAATATAAAAAATATAAAATTTAAATAAATAAATAATTTTTAATAAATAGATAAAGAAAGGAATAAATATATATATATAATAAATAAATATTTTATAAATATATTAAATATCTGAATATTTATATAATTTAAAATTTTTTTATTTATTTATTTAACTAATTATATATTTTAAATAAATAAATATTTTTAAATAAATAAATAACTAATTATATATATATATATATATATATAAATAACTAATTATTAATTTAAATATTTTAAATATTTTTAAATTATTTATATAACTTAAAAATATTTATATAATTTAAATATATAAATAACTAAATAAATTTATATATATATATATATATATATATATATATATAATTACTTTATTTATATAATTTCTAAAATATTTATATAATTTATTTCTTTCTTTATTTATTTATTAAAAATTTTTTATATATTTTAAAATTTTAAATTATATATTAACAAAAATTAATAAAATTATATATTTTAAATAATTATATTAATTAATAAAAAAAATTAAATAAATTTCTAAATTTATATATATAATTAAAAGTATTTTTAAATTATATATTTAATTTATATATATATAAATAAATAAATAACTAAATATATAAATATTTAGTTATTAAATATTTTATAAAAATATTTTTAAATTATATATTTTAAATATTTTAAATAATTATATTAATTAAAAAAATTAATAAAACCTCTCTCTCTCTCTCCCTCTCCGCGTGCTTCTCTCTCTCTCTCTCTCTCTCTCTCTCTCTCTCTCTCCCTCTCTCGTGCTTCCTAAAATCACGAAAAAAAAAAATTTAATTCTGTCAGTCGTCCGTTTGATGGATGATGGATGATACGCATTCGTGTGATGTCGTCAGTTCAAACAGACATCTATATATTTTCTTAAAAAAAAAAATTTAAATAAACGTAATTAGATTAACATTGTCTATTTTAAAAAATTTTATCATATTATTTGATCAGTCTATTTTGACATACACAACAAATATAGTTGGATATTATATAAAAAGAGTATATATTTCTTGATCGAGCTCCTCATAGTTTTACTCTTGACTTTGAAGTCAACTTATTGACATCACCAGATAATCCAACTAGCCTTGACACCTCACTTGCTCAATTGCTGGAAGTTGATGCGATTCTCGAGTTCGTCGAAAGTGTGAAAGAGTATTCCTTGTTTGCATTTCTATTTGCCTTTCAGTCTTTTGTCACACACTATTTATGAATTGTTTGATTGTAATCAAAAGTAAAATAAAGTAAAGTAAATGCATGAGTTTTAGATTTTTTTGTATTTAGCATGATGTAAAGTAAAAATTTAAAAGTGATGTGATGTATTTGGAATTCATCAGATAGTTATATTTTGGTGTATTTAGAATTATTTCAATTTAGATGAATTATCTCTGTCCAATCTCTAAAGAAATATTGTGCATTTTGTACTATTTGTCGACAAAAAAAATAAACTCATAAATTTTAAATTTCTCAAAACAATCTGAAATAATCCAAATATATTGTATTCTTTTATTTCCTTTGTTCTATTTCTAGTTGATTGGTTAATGATTTAAACTCCACCTACTTAAATTCTCTTGTTTGTTTGTCTTTTTTATTTCTATTTTTTCAGTCTATTTCATAATAATGAATCTTATTTAATAATGCTTGATTTTGTAATTTGCATCTAGTTTGTAATTTTTGGGCTAAGCTAATTAATACAAATAGAGAGCAAGGAAAGTTCTTCATGTGCCTTCACTAACCTTGAAAAAGTACATAATAATGCACAACTTGTATTTATTTGGTGCACATTATAAAAATATATCGGCTGTCGAAAGTTAAAGATTTGATTTTTGCTTTTGTAGTTATGGCTTTGCAGTAGGATGAAAGTATGTAATATTTAGATATAAAGTTATGATTATAAATTAATGGAATTTTGAAATTTTAAAATGGTGTTAGAGGAAAAGTTAATTTAGTTATAAAAAAAATTAAAAATAAGTTGCAGAGAGATTTTAATTAATGCTTAACACATTGATCATATTGACATGAATTTATTTTGAATTTTATATTATATATTTTTTTATATTTTTAATATTATTTTATTTAAATAATAATGTTGTCCACCCTCAAGAAGAGGCTAATTCCGCCTCTATGTAATATATGAAATTATGTGATATGTATGTAAATGTTTCGTAATTAAAATATTTGAATCATATTTTACAATAGCTTTTACATGAGTATAATTGCCGCACCCACTCTGATATGACATGCACCAATCAACACCAACATTTAAGGCTGACAAATAGCAAGTCCATGAAACTAAAATCTTTAATAATTTTTCTTAAAGAAAAGATCACTTGATTGCCAATACAATCTTAAAGGTCAAATTGTCTGTGCCACCTCTGATATGCGATTCTCCTAAAAGTAGAACGCTAGAAACAGCAGTATAACGCGAAAGATATAGAAAAGACAAAGCATTACTATTATCATTATATTAAGAAAAGCAAAAGCAAGAGGCTTACACTTATCACACTTTACATAAAGAAGAAACGTCGGTGTCTTAACTGTCATTACCGTCTGTCTATAGTCCAGTGGCTCTGTAGTCGCCATCGCAAACCAGCACTATCGTCCGAAGCAGAATTTCCCTCAGGATCACATTAGCCTCATAAAAGCAAAAAATTATTACGTGCGGAGTCCGGATGCGTCCGGACTCCAATCAAAATTTTCTTTTTTTAATTTAAATAAAAAATGGAGCCCACTGATTGGAGTCCGCACGGTGCGGACTCCGCACGTAATATTTGCTCCATAAAAGCATTCCTCCTTATTTTTCTACGGACCAAATCATCCCCCCTCCACAGAATTCGATAAACATTATAAATGAATCGAAATTTAAAATCATTAAATTTATTTATAGATGAGTATATATGCTCATTTCAAAATAAATGCTTATTTATATTTGGTAAGATATAAAATTTATTATATTGTCTTTGTATTATACATGTCTTATTTTGATAATAGATGTGTATTATTATATGTATCATTAATCATCACCATACATTCGTATTATTTGATCGGTCTATTTTTGACATACACCAACAAATATAGGTGAATATTATATATTTCTACTTGATCTATGCATATAAACTAAAGAAGTGCAATAGTGAAAATATTTGTTTTATAAAGTTTTCCAAAAAAAAAAAAAAATACTTGTGATAATGACTAGATATTACTCACATTTGAGTGTGGAGTATTATTTAAAATTTGCCTCGAGCGACATTAATTTGAATAAGGTTCAAACAATATTTGAATCATATTTCAACAAAGTTTGCATTATGTTTTAATCTTGCTTGAACTTTTTTTTGAATATGGTTAAAACTATATTTCAACAATGTTCAATTTATATTTAAATCATGTTAAAACTTTGTTTGAACATATGTTAGAATCATATTTAAATAAGATTCAAGCAAGTTTTGGATATGTTTCAAATATTAATCAAATATGGTTAAGATATAGTTCCAGCAAAGTTCGAATATGAATTAAATATGTTCAAATAAGATCTAAATTAGGTTTGAACATAGTTCAACTAAGACTCAGAATTGGTCCACATAAGAATTAAACTTGATCTTGATATGCCCTACTACAAATATGGTAGAGTGTGTTTTCCATGGCATTCACACTGCAAACTATTGAGTTAATATAATCTAGAGTGCAAATGTAATAGTTATGCAATCTGAGATTAGGAGATATTGCACAATAATCATAATGTAATATAGTGCAATCATTTATAATATAAAGAATGAAGAAAAAATCTATAAGATGTAAATTAAGAAGGATTAGAAATGTACATAAATGGATTAATGAAACAATATACATAAAAACCATAACATAAATAATTAATATTTAAATAGAGAAAAGTAATATATAATTGAAGGACTTATGGATCTACACATAAATGTTTAGGGTAGAATCATATATGACTAGATGTACATTTAAGAAATTTTTTTCTTTAAAATCTAGTATATTTAGTATTGTATTGTATAAACTTCACAATCAACTTTATAAATATGTCATAAAACACTCATTAAAATTTATGAGCAAGAATTGCTTAAAAGTACTTATATCTATGGCTTGAAGACCTTATTAGTGGTCATCTTTCTTTGTTATTAAAAAGATTTAGAGGAGAAAAAATTCTACCTATTAATATTTTTTTTAAAAAAAATATTTTCGGTTAGGGTGAATTAATAAAATAGGAAGAAGAAAATTTTAAAAAATAATAATATTTTAATTATTTTTTAAAAAAATTTTAATTATTATAATTTAAAAAATTTTATTTTCTAACCGACAATATTTCTCTTCAACCCGACAAGTGATTAAGATTGATCGATCCACAGCCTCTCAAAGATGACAAATTAATCTTTGAGCTATCGTCAACATTAATGTGGATGAAAACACTATTCTCATGCATTCCTCGCACTCTTAACCACCGTTTTGTTAAAACACATTGCTATAAAGAACTAGCCAGCTGCGCAGAAACAGACACCACTGGAGTCGGTGGACATAAAAACTGCTTATTGAATGTAAATGAATTACTGTGTAGGACCTAACAATAAAAAAATATAGATTTAATCTCTATCACCGCGAATTTTTATCTCACAACAATATAATTCCTTATTGGTAGTAATGTGATGTTTACTCCATCTGAAGCAAAAACAATCGTTGTTTCTTACAAAATTTGTTGAAGCTTTTGTTCATAAACAAAACTTTGATGAGTAATATGACACCACGACTATTATTTCTAACCTACAATGTAATCTCTAATACGTTCAAATACCCTATAGACGCTTTCACAAACCTCAAAAATATTTAACATACCTCACATCATAATTCTACAAATCCCCCTCAATTCTTTGAGACAACAAAATTTTGCTGTCGTTAAGCAAGAAAATTTTAAGTTCTAATATTAATTATTAGAATAAAAAATTGAACTCTTATTATGATAGCAAAAAAATCAAGAATTAGTGAAAGACATATCTATGTTCAACATCTATTAAAAAATTGAGTAAAAATGAAACGTCAAATTTGACCGCTTTCACGTCTTATAACCCTTTTGTCGAGGTTGAAGCAAAACCTAATTTTAAAACACGATAATAATGTTTAATAGCATCGACTAAGAGCGACCCTCAATTTCTCCCCAAAATAAAAAACACTGATAATAATAACATCATGAAAGGTGTATATTGGAAGAAAAGCGACCCAAATCTACTTGTTATGTTTGGTAAATGCTTCAAAAATGACGTTTCAACGAAAATTTTTGAAGTGGCGAATGTGGCGACAGCTAGGGTTCTCTGAAGGTAAGTCCGACAACCAATTCACATCTGTTCTTCCCCCTTCTCCTCCTCAACTCATACATATTTCACATCCTCAACACTATTCTTCCTTCTGACCTCCGGCTGAAGGCCGGGGGTCAGGCTGCCCGCTCTCTTGAGAAATGGCTTTACCTGGGAACTTGTCTCAAGCATCCTTCCCGCCTTTAGCAGCTACTCGAGCTACATCTCTTCCTGTCAACAACTGGAAAGACCTACTCCTTGCCCAAAATGAGAAGAGTAAAGCTGTCTCGTTATCCTTTATCCCTCAATCGTTTTGTTTTTTAGAAGATGACTTATCGAAGGGCAGCGAATGGAACCTCTCATTGGTCGGACATGCCATAGGGAAAAGACCGTATTATGGCTCCTTATTGAATGCAGTAAAGAAAAGATGGAGGTTTAAAGGATCTATGGATCTTCTAACATTGGAAGGAGACTTCTTCCTATTCAAATTTTCTTGCCAAGAAGACTACGATCTTGTCTGGGATAATGGTCCGTGCTTTCTAAATGGCCGTCCCTTTATTTTTCAGAAATGGGAATGGAATTTTAGGCCAACCAAAGAACAAATCAAAGAAATACCCCTCTGGATCAAACTTCCAAACTTTCCACTGTGCTGTTGGAATGAGTTGGGGTTCTCTAAAGTCGCGAGCCAAATTGGAATCCCCTTAGCTGTTGATAATCTCACAGCAACAAAAGCACGAATCACCTTTGCCCGGATTTGTGTGCAGATCAACACAGCATCAATCTTGCCGGATTCCATTCCAATCAACATGAATGGGCTTAAATTTAATAAGGATGTTGTGTACGACTGGAAACCAGTTGCTTGTTCCAAATGCCAAACTTTTTCTCATGAAGAGAGATCATGTCCCCTAAATCCGATACCTTTCACTGCTGCTAGAGGAAGAAGCAAAAGTAGGAGGCCATACCACAAAGACACTCGTGTGCACAATAATACTCAATCGGACATCACTCCTATGGATGAATCCACTGTAAACCGTTCAGGTAGGGAGGAATTACGTCTTTTGGAAGTCACTGAGAGCACAATACCAAACCCAATTACGGCAGACCTAAATCACTCACCAATTCAATCCCCTGTGTTGGAGATGGAAAATGATCATGAGGAGATCCACACCAACATAGATCAGTCAGATGTTAATGATATTTCTAAGGAGGTACAAAACGAAGTGCGCGTCAGAGAGGAATCAATTGCTTATGTTACCAACACAGCGGTACAAAGCAAAAAATCACTTACCGAACAGATTAGCCGCTCGATGGCAACCTCTTCTGCTAGTCCTGAGTCGTTGGACCCTCGGGGAAAAGCCCCTATTACACCAGGTATGTCTACATATCCGTCGGACACTGCTAAGGAGAAGGTTAATCCGACTCCAAATGCGACTAAAGGTAAACAAAAAAAGGGCAGGAAGCCCGCAACATCCTCATCTTCTTAATGTCTGCTCCGGTTCTAGGTTGCTGGAATGTCAGGGGATTATCTGCCGAGGGCAGAATTTCTGATTGTGTTAGACTGATTCAAGAGTCTCGTCTCGATCTTCTTTGTTTGTTGGAGACAAAAATTGGTACTGAAATCTCTCTCAATCCTTTCCTTCTAAAAAAATTCAATCTGTTTAACTCTGAATCGCAAATTTCCAATTTTGATTCTGCGGTGGGGGGTCGAATATGGATAAAGTGGTGTTTGGATAAACTCGATTTTAAGCCTTTGATTGTCACAGCTCAAGTTATTCACGGTATTGTTTCTACTTCTGGGAATTATACTTTCTATATGTCATGTATTTATGCTGAGAATACGGCTCAATCTCGTATCTCTCTATGGAACATGCTGAGATCGATTGGCCATGACTTAACCGAACCATGGATCCTGATGGGCGATTTTAATTGCTGTTTGTCGAGTCATGAAAAGTCAGGTGGGCTTCCAATCTCCTTAAACAATTCACTTGATTTTAAAGAATGTGTGAATGATTGTGAATTGATTGAATTACCCAGTTCTGGCTTATTTTATACCTGGTCGAACCAACAGAGCAATAATCCTATTCTTTCTAGGATTGATAGAGTGTTGTGTAATTCTAAATGGTTTGACTTATTCCCACTCTCCCATTATAAAGTAGTGTCACCTCTCTCATCTGATCACTCCCCATTAATTACCACTCTCCAACATTGTTACACTCCCCCTCATCGGTTTATGTATAGGAATCATTGGTCAACACATGAGGACTTCAAGGCTATCTCATATGATGCTTGGAAAGGGTTTGTGTCTGGTGATCCTATGTTTGTTCTTTCAAAAAAATTATCTCAGGTTAAAAAGGCTTTTAAAGATCGAAATGGGACCCCTCTCCTCTACACACTCAAATTTTGCAGGAAAAAAAAACACAAGAAGAAATCATGTGGAAGCTTAACCGAGATCCGGGTAATAGAGGCTTGATGAAGGAAGCCAACGATGCAAAATTGAGTTATACTAAGCTTCTCAAAATGGAAAGTATGTGGGCAAAACAACGAGCAAAGGCTCATTGGCTTAGTCAATCTGACGATGACCTGAAATTTCTTTTCTGTTCAATAAAAGAACGAAGAAATGCCAATCGGATCCATGAATTACATACGGAGCAGGGGGTAATTTCAAATCAGGAGTTGATGGCTGAGGAGATAAACAGGTATTATGCCAATCTATTTAACTGCAGTAACCTTTTCTCATTTCCAATGCAGGACCTTCCTTTGGGAGAAACACTCTCTCCTTGGCAGGCAAATGAATTGGAAAAAGATATCAGTGATGAAGAAATCACCTCTGCTCTCCATAGCATAAACGAAAATAAAACACCAGGGCCGGATGGATTCAATTCAAATTTCTTTATCAAGACTTGGGAATTTACAGGGATGTACTTCTTAAGGGCTGCTCAGTACTTTTTCAGTACAAAGAAATTACCAAGATGCTTCAAACACACTCTCCTCACCCTAATACCAAAGGTGAAACATTCTAGTAATATATCTGACTATCGTCCTATTTCACTTTGCAATATTTTTTACAAAGTTATTGCTAAAGTACTTGCAAATAGGCTAAAAACATGCCTTCCTATGTTGATAAACAATGCCCAATCAGCTTTTATAAAAGGAAGGGATATAGCTGATAGTTTGGCTTTGGCTAATGAAATTTCTTCTGAGTTTTCTTCTCCTAGTCAGCCAGGCACATTTCTTGCTAAGCTGGATCTAAAAAAAGCATTCGACTCTATAAACAGGGAAGCTCTAATACACAGATTACTGGCAAAAGGTATACCAACGAGATTTGTGAAATGGGTGGAGGCATGTATTATGGATGTTCCATTTTCTATAGTGCTAAATGGGGAAATAAAAGGTTGGTTTTCCTCCTCATCTGGGTTAAGACAGGGCTGTCCCTTGTCTCCTTTCCTTTTTACTCTTGCTATAGATACCCTATCTTGTCTTATGGAAAGAGAAACTCAATTAAAAGGTATATTCCCTTTTCTGCAAAGTTATGCAAAGTTTCACATCTCCTTTTTGCTGATGATGTTCTAGCAATGGGTAAAGCTGAAAATGATTCTATAAGATCTCTACAAGGATGTCTCACTAAACTAGAGAATTACATGGGGTTGAAGGTAAACATTGAAAAATCTACTATTTGCTTTTCCAAAGGAGTAAAAAATGCTGATTATTTGCTAAATATCCTCCAAATCAAGCAAACTTTTTTTCCTATAAACTACCTTGGACTTCCTGTTGTATTGGGTGCACATAAAACGATCCATTTTAATGGATTGTTTGATAAATTGCAGAAGAGAATGGCTGGATGGAAAAGTAAATATCTCTCTTTAGGGGGGAGGTATCAAATGATTAGATCCTCCGTTAATGGTTTACTTTCATATTGGTTTCGATCTATTGTAGTTCCTAAGGGAGTTTTAAAGAAGATTTGCTCATTTACTTCGAATTTTTTCTATCATAGTGGGGAGAACAAAAAGCTTCATACAATCTCTTGGCTTAAAACAACTCTTCCTAGAGAAAAAGGGGGAACTGGTCTTATATCAGCCTTTTCTCTCTATACTTGCAGCAAGTTAAAAATTATATGGAGAGTCATAAAAAATGAATCTCTCTTTGCTTCCTGGTGTTTACAGAAATATGGAAATGTATGGGAAACTCCAAATACCAAATGCACCTCTTGCTGGAAGGAGCTACGATCTATTGCGCTAAAATATAAAGCAAAGTTTAAATACCTTGTTGGCAATGGCAATACTCTTTCTCTTTTTCAGGATCCTTGGTGTAATGGCAATACTATAACTCATCTGATGGGGGAAAATGCGGTCAAAAATCTGGGAATCTCCAATGATGCCAAGGTTGGTGTCCTCATCAACGACGGTAAGTGGTGTCTCCCTTGGGCTTCTCTTTCTGAATTCTCTTTACTGCTAGAAAATATTCAGAGCATAGATATACATGGAGGGGAGGATTTGATTAAATGGGAAAATCGGAAAAAGCCATCTAACCGTGACTTCAAGGATGCCATTTTTGAATCCTTTCCTAGCATTTCATGGTATAAGGAAATCTGGTTTAAGGGGTGTGCCATAAATTATTCGCTTTACTGTTGGATGGCCTTTTTAGGGGGATTGAAGACCTCTGATGTATTAGTTAAAAAAGGTGTGGGTGCCTTGCGGGAATGCTATTTTTGCTATGCTGCAACTGAATCTCATCCTCACTTGTTTTTTGAATGCCCGGTATCAATGAGTTTGGTGAGATCTCTGCTTCCAAATGGTCAATTTTTCTTACTAAATTCCTCCCTACAACAAATTCTGGAAAATGCTGATTTACAGGCTCATAAGATAACTAAAAGATTATACAATATGATTACTGCCGTTTTGGTGTACATGATTTGGAGGGAGAGGAATCAAAGGTTCTTCTCCAACTCTTTCTCTTCTCTTCAATCACTTACGCAGCAAGTTAAATTTCGGGTTGGTGCTAAAGTATCAAAGTGGAAATTGAAAGAAACTTGGCCTTTGCAAGTAAGGCAATTGATTTTGGCATGGAAAAGCTCAGTTGCACAATTATGAATTTTCTTAACTGCTCTTATGCTCGCTCGGATTTCATCTTGTTGGTTTTTTCATTTCTTTTGCTGGACGATGATGACAACAGTATAGTTACATTGGGATTTATATATATATATAGTCCCTGCATGGATGACCTTCTCGGCAACCTGGTAAAAGTGCAAATTGTATCTATTCGTCCATTGGAGGGCAGGGAAGGTAACCGCAGGTTTCGATTGGTTGATCTTAAAGTGGGGTGCTGCTGGATACACTATACAGCGTTTCTTTTTTGAGTCTGAGTCCAGATAGCTTTTCAAATGTATTTCTGGTTTTTAGTTTGATATTTCTGCTGGTTTCTTACAGCTCTCATCAGGTTCTGTATTTCTTTTTTATCTCTGTTTTTTGCCTCAGTTAAACTTGCTGAGGAGCCCATGTAGGTCTTTACTATTTTTTTCAGCTTAGCCAATCTTCTGTATTTGTAATTATTTTTTTATGGAATGAAATTGGGCATCTGCCCTCAAATTTTTCCAAAAAAAAGAAAATGACGTTTCATATAATATTAAAATTTTCAGAAGATAGAAAACTTCATGTCTAAGAATATTTTGGATTAAATTTAATTCAAAAAATGTGCGATATAAGAAATGTTTTTTATGTTTGAAAACTATTATATTTTATTTGTACAGTCAAATTTCTTATTTTTAGAAAAAAAAGATTTCTTAAGTTATTGATATTCAGTTATTGATTCAACTTTTGACTCTTTTTAGATTTTAATTATGATTTAATTTTTTTTAAAGCAGATAAAGTTTTGAACAAAACTATACTATGTTTAATGTTTATTACATTACTATATCCACTAATTAAATATTGGGTTCAATGTTCATTGTGGCATTCTGTGAGGGCCAATATTGATTTACTATAATGAAGTTCAGACATATGAATTATTTTGCTTTTTGATAATAATTAATTTACCTTGATCATTTGAATTTAGAAAAATGATTTATGTATCCAAGCCCATGTAATGAGATAAAGGCTTGTTATAATGATATATTTTTCTCATAATAATTGCACAATTAATTTAATAAATAGTTTTGGCTTAACTAAATAAAACAATCATTTAAATTCTATCTTTTCTGCAAAACATGACATCTTTATGGATTTTTCGTAAGCTGTACAATCATTAAATTTTTTAAGTTTTATAAAAGATTTTTTTTTCCAAAAGAAAAGTTTTTTAAAATATTGAAAGCAATCTCAAGGTCTTTAAATCATTTAATCCCTAGGCTAAGCGTATCCTGAAAAATTCATGATTTTAGACCATTATCTCCTATTTAACGGAAGGTTTTCTCAATCTTAATTAAGATATAAAATCTCTTAAGTTGAACATATTTTAGAAAAATTGCTAAAATTATTGAAAAATCTAGTGGTCTAATTTGAATATCAAATGCTATAAATGTAGCTCATCTTTCAACCATTGAATAACTGAAAGACCCAACCATACGATTGAGGGTGTACTAAAGTAAAAATCTATATAGTTCATCTCTCTCCATTAGAATTTGAGTTATACTAACTTTCTCTACCAACTCATTTTAATACTCTATTCTTACACAAGCTTTCTTGACATTTGGAGATTCTTAGATTCATTTCTAAAAAAAAGAAATAGCAAAGATAGGACTTGAAATATATTTTATGCACAATAATATAAGGTTGAAAATTTTTGAAAGAGTTTAGATTAAAAGCATGCATTAATTGACTCTTAATCATTTATTCTATATTTTTTATCAATATATTTATTTTATTATTTAATATCATTTATGTAGTTTTCTCACGATTTGCCTCCTCAACCAATGAGGCCTCATCTCTCAATAACTTGAACTTTAAAAGTTCTGCTTGGGCTACGACAAGGTGCATCAATATTTTGGTCAGCTACATGACGTGTGTTTGAGCTTTAATGAACTTCCTTCAGATATTTGATCTATGGACTCTTAGAATTAGTAGCGTGTAGTAGATATATGTGGATACTAACACTAGCTCGATTCACCTCTAACTTAATTAAAATCATAATTTTTTTTTCAAAAAGATTAAGCATGCTTGTCAAACACACGTACACATGTGTCTTTAAATTAAAATTAAAATAAAAAATTTATTTTCAATATAACTTATTTCTTAACTAATATATGTGTCCTGAGGATGTGCTTGGCTCTCTCGTCCAACCCATCTCTTTATAGGATTTCGTCGACCAAAGAGCAGTGTCGATCGTTGCTACTTTTCTCCTTCGCCATCATCGTCAATGTTGAAGGTCAGTGCCATCATGTTGCTACTACTCTTTCCCATTTTAATTAATGCTTATTTATATTTGGTAAGATATAAAATTTATTATATTGTCTTATGTATTGTCTATATTATTTTAATAGATGTATCGTATTACATGTCGTATCATTATTATCTCCATATCATATTAGGAAAAATTTTAAAATAGACATTGTTAATCTTAATTAGGCGTTTAGGCATGAAAAATTTTTTTTAAGAAAATAGTCGTTCGTTTGACGGACTTCACGTGGATCGTCAAGAATTAAATTTTTTTTTTCGTGATTTTAGGAAGCACGCGGAGAGGGAGAGAGAGAGAGGTTTTATTAATTTTTTAATTAATTTAATTATTTAAAATATATAATTTAAAAATATTTTTTTAAAAATATTTAATAACTAAATATTTATATATTTAGTTATTTATTTATATATATATATATATATAATTAAATATATAATTTAAAAATACTTAGTTTAGTTATTTATATATATTTATTTATTTATTTAAAAATATTTATTTATTTAAAATATATAATTAGTTAAATAAATAAAAAATTTTAAATTATATAAATATTTAGTTATTTATATATTTATAAAATATTTAGTTATTTATATATTTATTTATTTATTATATAAATCCAATATATTATATAAATATTTTATAAATTTTATAAATAAAGTAATTATATATATATATATATATATATATATATATATATATTTTATTTAGTTATTTATATATTTAAATTATATAAATATTTTTAAGTTATATAAATAATTTAAAATATTTAAAATATATAATTTAAAAATAATTTTTATAAAATATTTTAATTATATATATATATATATTCCGAATGCTTTGTGCCTGGGTACTGTTTAAATGAAAAATGAAACGATTTTCTCGTAGTTTATTTAATAAAATATACATTTTATAATATCAGAATGAACATTACGGCCCATAACAACTTGAATTTGTTGATAACTTTGTATTGATAAACCGAAAGCAATTGACTAAGTATAAAAACTTCGAGTGTATCAAAACATTTGTAGATTAAGCGTAAGCAGTAAAAGGATTAGAGAAGCAGAGTGGAAAACGATGGGGCTATCTATTGAACTGTTAATACCTCTAAGAAATCCATCCAAATTGTGAATAACTATTCAATTTTGGCCCCTTCTATCGCTATGAGCCAAAATATTTGGAGTCACTGCACTGGGCAGGACATGACCAGTCTAAATGGATGGCCCATACTATTTCATAAACAAGTGCATGTGGTACACACCTAATCCTAAGTGCCAACAAAAAGTTGCCAGACTCATGCAGGTTGACTTAACAGAACCCTTAACTCACATGCTTGAAAGTTCATGATGGAGTGAGCGCAGTGGAGGCATCTCTAAAACTAGAAACAGCAGTGGGCCAAAACCAGTAAGGGAAAGGAAGGCAAAGATTGAACCCTACTACATTAGGGAATATTTCCTCTTCTCTCAAAGTCTCAACATGATATTTGATAGCTTTGAACCCTACCACTCATTTTGATTGAACCCTACCACTCATCAATCAACTTTGTATTTATTATCCAACTCCTATCATAAAATAAGAAAAATCTCGTTTGCCTTTCAAAAAAGTCGAGCAAGAAAATAATGAAGTATTTCAGTCTAACTATAAGGGAAAAATAAATTTAATAAATTTTGAATTCATTTTATGATTAATATCACCAACAGAGAACAAATTAAGATTTTATATTATATTTATTGCGAAATTAATTAATTATAATATCCTAAATCAAAATTGTTTTTTTTTCTTTTTCATTTTTGATTTTGAATCGCCGCCGTATTCGAAACTTATCCGCCACCTTATCCTTTAAGAGCCTTTCTGCAGAGAATGGAAGGTTCTCTTACTTTCCAACTTCTACCTTCCAGCTTCCAACATCCACCAATATTGGTCTTCTCTCCAAATTTTATTTCTTTTTTCTAATTTTTTTTTTTACATTAAATTTATTAGTAAATGAGAAATATTTTTTCCCAAAAAAAATATTATCCCAAAAAAAATATTATCGATAATTATATGGCAACAACATACTTATTGAGACCCTGGACAATTACGTGGTTTAATGAACAATTAAAGATGATGACTTACAGCTAAATCAGCTAATTAATTTTTTTCTTTTTGTAAAACTGATTAAAAACTGAACCTTCTATAAATAATAAAAGCTGAAATCACATTATTTTTACATTCAATTCTAGCTTTTTCATTTGAGAAAAAAAAAACAGTTGAGATTACTCCTTTCTAAAGACTAAATTAATAACTTAATAATTTTATTTTCAATAAAAAAAAACTTTAAATAAGTATGAAGTATCAACTACAAAAGTGAACTAAGTAGTCAGCATCTTCTGATCGACATCACGAGATTATTTATAGATCGAGTTCTGAATGATGGAAGGGCTGTCGTTCATCCACGGTTCTACCCAAAAAAAGGCACTCCCTTTCTGTAGAAACAATATTCTTGCGCTCATTAATTATATGACAAGCAATCGGCCAAATTATAAATTTAGTGATAAAGACTGGAACGCATAATAATTAAATAATAATAATTTTTAAAATTATAAGATATTTAAACAAAATAAAAAAAAAATTCATTGATTAGTTAACTCAATAAAGAATTTAAATATTTTTTTTAGTATTTGTTTTACAATTTTGAACATTTTATTTTGAAATGTTGAATTAAATTTATATGTGAATATATATTCTGATGCAATTTATAGAAAAGCAACGTGATGTTTTTTTTTTTTTTTGGAAGAATTTGAGGGCGTTAGCCCAATTTGATTCCAAAAGTAATAAAGGTTACAATTACAAAAGGGACACCAGATCTATGACATAAAACATCTATACCAAAACAACAATCAGTAGAGAGAGCTAAACAAAGCTTCTCCACCAAATCAAAAAGAAACTGAAAATTACAGCAGCAAGAAAAACAAGGCAACAGCCTTGAAAAGGGAAGGACTCAGATTGAGTAAGGATTGCTTATCTGGAAGGGCTTCACATAAAGATCCCTGCGGTTTCCTTAGTCATCCTCTGTTTACTAGAGCATTGTCCAGCACTTACGGTTCTTGTGAAGGCCATCCAATCAGGATCCTTGCAAAGACAAACAAGATAATCATCATAGTCCTTTTTCCTTCAAAAAAACCCACCAACTCGAAAAAAAAAAAAGCGGAAAGATCGGGGAAAAACAGATAACATGCCAAAATAATACTCATGCGAATTCACCCAGATAACCTCCATCTTGCAAAAAACTTGCCAAAGGAAACACGAAACGAACCACATAGAAACAAATAGCCTCCGACCATGAAACCAAAGGGGAAGAGATACTCCCACTAAAGTTGCTTACGAAACAGTCTGAATAACAAACCACCGACCATCAAAACCAAAGAAAGCACTCCCTGTCATGTAATAATTTTTTTCCGGATAAGATGCAAATACATGTTCCGGCCAAGACTCCTTCACATTCCATCTAACCACTTTATAAGCAATCCTCTCCTTGATCTGATTGATTAAGATCGTATTTGAAGTAGCAATATTAGTCATAATTCTTTTATTTCTCTCCATAAACACGATGTGTAGAAAGGTAATGTAATCTTCTAACAATTTTATGCACATGTGGATCCGGACTATTTAATACTTGTTTGGTAGATTGCATCAAAAGAAGTTACCATATGGCAAAATACTCCTAATCAAATGCATGGAGAAAGGGCATTCAAAGAAAAGGTGCGTATGTGTTTCAATGTCCCCAAAACAAAAAAACAGAATTTACACCCAGCCCTCTCCTAGCAAGCAAATCTGAAGTTTTTAAACCACCAAGGTAAGCCATCCAACTATATAAGGATAAATTAATAGCCCCACCTTTGAACCAAATGCAATTATACCAATTGGTAGATGGAAGATGCTCAAAAAGAACCTTTTTAAAATCTCTAGATGAAGGATCTCTTTTGGAATCCCATGAAATCCCAGCTCACCCGAGTTATATGGGAGGATTTGATATTCACAAGCAAAATGTTCAATTTCAAACCGATTAGGTAGATGCGCCATCCCATGAAGACACGAAGCTTAGAGTTGTTAGCAAATACACATGTTAAAATCATGAGGGCTTAAGGATTCACTTCTCTTATGACACCAAGGATCAAATAATAAGGAGAATTTGTTCCCATTCCCAATGTGATATAAGAAAACCGTTTTGAAATAGTTTGAGTTCCTTCCACATGGGAGATATAAAGCAATCGATTGCTTCCAAATCGAGCCATATTTTGAGTAACACCATTTTGTAAAAGTGAATCAAGAGTGAGTGTTTTCCACAATGTTTTGAGCTTGCACAAATCATAAAGAGAATAAGTTGAAAGCACTCCAATACCTCCCTTCGATGGGTCTAGTTGTTTTTCCCAAGATATAGTAGATAATTTATTTTGCAACACCATTGTGGTAAAAAAATTGGTAAGGGAAGAAATGCGCTTAATCGCCTTTGGGGATTACCATAGATCGAACCAATAAGAAATGAGATTGTTAGAATTTGATTAATTGCATGCCTCCCAAAGATAAAATTTACTTTTCCAACACCTAGCCATTTTGAATCTTTTCAATAAGACTAGAAAGATATCAACTTAGGAGGTCCCAAAGTTAAGGGAATTCTAAGTATTTGATGGGAAAAGAGCTTTGTGAGATATTAAGGATCCTACAAGGTTCTATCCCCTTAGTTCCTCTAGAGAAGCAAATGAGAGATTTATCCAGATTCCGATAATCCGTATAAGCTTTCAAAGCAATTTCAATGAGCCCACCGAATGAATATTTCTTTGCTCCAACCACTAAGAGATCATCGCAAATAATAAATGAAATATGTATGGCAAGTTGAGAGAGGGGCATATCAAAAGATTAACTTCTATCAATCAAACAAGAAAAGTGTCAATGGCCAAGGTAAATAGGAGAGAGAGGACATCTTTGCAAGACCATTTTTTGAGATAAAGAAACCTTTTATTTCCCCATTCAGATTTACTGAGAAGGGAACATCTGTTATACAAGCCTTTATCCAATTAATAAATCTTGAAGGGAACCCAATTGAGTGCATTATGCAAAAGAGCCTCTCATTTATAGAGTCAAAAGCCTTTCTAAGATCAAGTTTAGCAAGAAGCTTTCTTGTGTGCGGTTTTGAACCATCTGATAACATATTTCCTGTGCCATTATAATATTATCTGAGATGTCTCTTCCCTTAATAAATGTAGATTGAGCTAGGTGTATCAAGAGAGGAAGAACACTTTTAAATCTAGTGGCTAGAACTTTAGCTATCACTTTGTAAAAGGTGTTGCAAAGTGAAATAGGGCGATAGTCAAATTTGGTTGGAATGCTTGACCTTGGGAATTAATGTAATCAAGGAATGTTTTACTCTTGTTGGGAGTTTCTGTGTTTTAAAAAAATGAAGAGCAGCATGCAATAAAGTACCACCCGTTACCTCCCATGTAAAAGAGAAAAATTTGGAATTGAATCCATCAGGCCCAGGGGCTTTATTTTCATGGATGCTTTGAGAGGCTGATTTCCAAGGTACTTATACTTCCAAAGCGTTAGCAAAATCGTGATAAAGTGTTCCCCAGACATCGCACATTGAAAGGAATCGAGGGTTTTATTGAGCAGTAGTAATACCAATTTCCTCAAAGATGAGATCCGCTCCTTTAGAATACCCAAGTGAATTTCCTAATGCAATTGGTGCTTTTCCTTTCCTTTATAGAAAAATATAGGAATTTAAGATCATCCTCAGATGAAGTCAACCAATGAGCCTTTGCTTGCAAGCCTCCTCTGTTGAAGCAAGTTTATATAAGCATCTTTTGTTTCCTTAGCCATAGCTATAAGATTTAAATCCTCAGGGGTGTCTTCAAGCCTCTCCAATATTTCATTTTGATCTCCTTTAGCCTTTTCAATTTGTAAGAGTAAAGAAGAAGAACTCCTCAGAGAACCTTTTAGTGCCTACTTAACATTAGATAGTTTGTTAGCAAGAACAAAAATGGGATCCCCAGTAACAAAACCTTTCCAAGCATCTTTGATTTTCTTCATAAAGTCTTGTTCAAGAGTCCAATAATTCCGAAACATAAATCGGTGAGCCTTAGGACATGAATGTTGAAAATGAGTGATGAGAGGTGAGTGATCGGAAGAGAGAGGAGGGCAAACTTTGTAAAAGATGAGAATTTATCCAACCAAGCCGCATTGCAAAATACTGATCTAATTTTGAGAAAATGGGATTCTTAATCTGTTGGTTAGACCAAGTATAAAAAAGACCAATATGGGGAAGGTCCAGCAGCTCACACTCGTTGATACAATTAGAGAAAGCTTGAGAGTTTGAGAGTGATAGGGGAATACCTCCCATCTTTTCTTTATTGGAAATAGATTAAAGTCTCCATAATCACCCATGGTTCCACCCCATAGCAAGATCACGGATAGAGTTCCACAGAGAAATACGCTCTTGTGCATCATTCACCAGTTAAAAAAGAAATGAGCCATATAAAGTTCTGATGAATGATTGGTTTACCAGCGGTTTGAAGTCGATTTTATCCGATTGCCATTTGATCCATATCCGCCACCTGGCATTCACAAAGTTTGAGCATAGATTGAGAAGGAAAGAGAACTTACGCATACGGAAGGGATTTAGTGACTCTTATGTTAATCTTGGTTTCAAGAAGACAAAAAGCTCAGTTAAATTCCCTATGAGTCAAGGATCACCCTGTGCCCGACGTTCCAAACACCAATATTGGGATAGGTCATTGAGAGGGAGGATGAGCGGGTTTCTTACCCTTTTTATTCTTCCCTTTTTGGTTCGAAGGTGTCGCACTTACGTTGTGTTTCAATTCTTCTCCATCAGACTGGGTTTTAATCGGGGTGTTTGGCGGTTTTCTTTGTCTTTCCCTTTGGAAAGTTGTGAATTTGGAGAGTTTGCTAAAGATCTCGTCACAACCCCTTGTCTAAGTGGTTCCCCGGCTGAGTGAGCATCGGTATTGAGATTTCCTAAATGTGATTGTTTTTCTGTTGGCTCAAAGTGGTCTTCCAATTGAGGAGATAAAGTTGGCGACTGATTAAGATCAGTTGAAAGCACATTTGGGATCACTTTATCATTGAATCCACTTCCACCATCTCCGATTCCTCACCGATTATCTCCCCTTATTGAAATTGTTTAAGGGGAAAGTCGGTTGCTATTGACTCCTACCCGATTAGGATTAGGTTTACGGTTTCCTTTATGACCGCAAGCATGATTTATCATCGTGAGAAAGTGTTGCACGAGCATACTGAAGGTTTCCAATCGTAGATCACCGGTTGATTAAACTTCATACCGTTCATATTTATTGGAATGGAATCAGGTAAAGTCGAGACGTAGTAATTTGCACACAAAGCCGAGCAAAGGTTATCCTTAGATCGGATGAATTGATCGAGCACTCGATCATACTTCCGATCTTGAAGCCTTTTCGTTCCAACAGAAC
This sequence comes from Cymbidium sinense, assembly GCA_021442155.1. Lineage (NCBI taxonomy): Eukaryota > Viridiplantae > Streptophyta > Magnoliopsida > Asparagales > Orchidaceae > Cymbidium > Cymbidium sinense. Next base: position 39,461,135 of record CM038224.1, read on the forward strand.
GGGAACGGTTTAATCCGATTGGTCACTTGATCCTTAGTGGTGAAGTCCCAAGTCCTCTGAAAATGAACGGCCTTCCATTTAGGAAGCAGGCCATCGTTCCACACGGCGGTAGTCTTCCAAGCAAGAGAATTTGAATAAGAAGAAATCTCCTTCCAAAGCAATTCCAAAGCTTTGAACCGCCATTTTCTCTTCATAGAGAAGAACCATAGAACGGCGCCAATGGTACAAACAGGTTCCACTCCTGTTTCCCTTCTAGAAGATCCTCTTCAGAGAAAGAAACCTCGTGAGCGGGATGGCTAACGAATTCCTTACTCTTCTCATTTTGAGCTAACAGTAGTTCCTTCCAATTGCATTGGCTCCGAGAGCACAAATTGGACTCGCCTTGACGCGAATTTGGTGGAATGGAGGTAGAAAGAGGAGGGAAAGAGCTATCGAGATCGCCCATTTAGAACGATTTATGGATGGTGCTTGATTTTAGGGAGAGACTCGACCCCAGGCTTGCCAGGAAGAATGAAGCAGGGATGAGGGGAAGGGAGGTTTGGATATTTGGGAGTGGAGAAAGGGAGGAAGACGACGCCAAGGAGGAGCAACGAGGATGCCCTAGCCGCATTCGAGGAGAGAATAATGCTCGCTGTTCGTGATGTTTTTTTTTTTTTTTTTTTTGCAAGAGAAATGTGTACGTCAAACCAACATGATACCTTTTTTTTTTGTTGGGTTCAGTTTTCTTTTTTTTAAGCAACTGCTAAAAATATCATAAAACTTTTGGCCTTACAATATACTTTGATGGAACCAACGGCGCCTTCTTTGATAGGGATATCAGTTCAGTCAATGAGTTAAATTTGAGTGTGCTCTGATATTTGATAGCTTCAAAAAAATGTTTATTAGAGTCCAATCAAAATTTTCTTTTTTTAATTTAAAAAAAAACGAATATGATTGAGTCGTGGACTCCGCATTTGCTCCATAAAAGCATTCCTCCTTATTTTTCTATGGTCCAAATCATCCCCCTCCAGAATTCGATAAACATTATAAATGAATCGAAATTTAAAATCATTAAATTTATTTATAGATGAGTATATATATGCTCATTTCAAAATAAATGCTTATTTATATTTGGTAAGATATAAAATTTATTATATTGTCTTTATTGTCTATGTATTTTCAATAATAGATGTATCATTTGTTTATGTCTATATATTATACATACATCATATTATTTGATCAGTCTATTTTTGACATACACCAACAAATATAGGTGGATATTATATATTTCTACTTGATCTATACATATAAACTAAAGAAGTGCAATAGTGAAATTATTTGTTTGATAAAGTTTTCTAAAAAAAAAAAATATACTTGTGATAATGACTAGACATTACTCACTTGTGATAATGTTAGAATCATATTTAAATAAGATTCAAGCAAGTTTTGGATATGCTTCAAATATTAATCAAATATGGTTAAGATATAGTTCCAACAAAGTTCAAATATGAATTAAATATGTTCAAATAAGATCTAAATTAGGTTTGAACATAGTTCAACTAAGACCAATTGGTCCACATAAGAATTAAACTTGATCTTGATATGCCCTACTACAAATATGGTAGAGTGTGTTTTCCATAGCATTCACACTGCAAACTATTGAGTTAATATAATATAGAGTGCAAATGTAATAGTTGTAAGAAATCGAGATTAGGAGATATATTACTAATCATAATGTAATATAGTGCAATCATTTATAATATAAAGAATGAAGAAAAAAATCTATAAGATGTAAATTAAGAAGGATTAGAAATGTACATAAATGGATTAATGAAACAATATACATAAAACCATAACATAAATAATTAATATTTAAATAGAGAAAAGTAATATATAATTGAAGGACTTATGGATCTACACATAAATGTTTACGGTAGAATTATATATGACTAGATGTACATTTAAGAAATTTTTTCTTTAAAATCTAGTATATTTTGTATTGTATTGTATAAACTTCACAATCTACTCTATAAATATGTCATAAAACACTCATTAAAATTTATGAGCAAGAATTGCTTAAAAGTACTTATATTTATGGCTTGAAGACCTTATTAGTGGTCATCTTTCTTTGTTATTAAAAAGATTTAGAGGAGAAAAATTCTACCTATTATCAAATAGCTTTAACATCTCAAACAATATAGGCAAGTACTTATAGAATGCACTCATCATTACTTACAATGTGTGCATTGAGGTATATGAGGGGGTTAAAGCTATAGAAAGTGTGATCTTAAATATTATTTAATGTATTTTATTTTAGTTTACTAGAAAGTAGATGAGTTGCATCAGTCTCCATGACTTCCAAAATGTTTGTTCTTCTCTTATGACATGTATGAAGGCTTCTTTCAGGTACTCAAAAAATTCTTTCCTCTTTAACTTTTGTGTTTGTAGAGATTGCAGATCTATAATATTCATCAGAAAGGTAATCCAACACATCGACACCAAATACATATTAGAAAATATAAGGAATTAATATGTTAGAAGAATAATTAAAAGTTAAAGTTAATGTAAACCATTTTTTTTGAACTTATACTTTTAATAAAATAATATATTCCTTGCCTTACTATTTGACTATACTGTTGGAGTATGCAATTATTAGAATCATGTAGTTTTTCATCACGTACTCTTAGATTAATAACTTTAGAGTTATCAACCAATCTTGGCATCTAAGACTTAAAGAAAGCAAACTACTTCTCATCAATTAGGAAAAGATAATGAGCAAAGATTTATGGCTTTGTGCCTTTTTGAAAGGATTTATGAAATTCTCGATCAATATTTTTCATTTTTTGACTCTTTCTTCTAAATTCTACTAACTTTATCAAGCCAGTATGTGTAATTACATGAGATGGGCAAATATTTTTTTGACTTCTCCATTTCTTTTTTCAATATATATATATATATATATATATATATATATATATACCTCTTTTTTATCTCCTCCAAAAACTGAGTCCATATAGTCTCATAATTGAATAAATTATTGATCAAACTGAACTTGCTTTTAGACTTTAATTATCCTGGCCTTTAACTTGACAGTTTCTGTAATTTGATACGCCTCTCTTTTCATGCTTTCGTTTGAAAAAAACTATATTCTTTCCCATTTAAGTCTTACAATTATTCAGTCATATAAAAAGATTTCTCGCTCAACTCGATCAACCTAAGCTAGGCACGACTCAAGAGTGCTGAAGAAACTTAATAATTCCAACACTTTTGCTACTATTATATATAATGCAACGAGTCACTAATGGGCTTCTCATATGCTCTAAAAGTTTTTTGCATGCTTTCACCATAAGATTAATGGCCATTGCAAGAGATCGTCTCCTTCTTAAAATCCTTTTCAGCAAGATGATGGCAACATTTTGAGCTTTCAGCCTGTCTGCCTTCTCCATCTTGTTGAAGCTGACCTCCAACTCTTTATCTAAATTCTTACTACGCTCAACATCTTTAATTTTTTTACAGGGAGAACAAGGCAACAATCATTTTCATAAATTTTTATTCCTAAGCTCATTTGATAAAAATATAAAACTCACCTCCATTATAAGAAAATATTTTATTTTTGATATAATTATAATGTGCTTATAATTGTATAGTAGATAACATAATATTATCAAAGATTCATCTTTTTCTTTAATCTTTATATTAAAATTTATTAGATCCAAAAATATCTTATTATAAACATCCAAGTATTGTCCGCATCATATTTCATGCAAACTTCAAATGATTATTACTTAAAACATGATGTAATCGAGTTTTTATGTGAAGCAAGAAATTAAAAATACTTTTTTTATTTAAGGAGAAAATAAAGTAACATATAAGAAGAAATAAGTAATTTCTTAAATTCATTTTCTCTCTCTAGCTCTTTAACTTAATGCTTACTCTAAAGTTTTATGACCCATGGTACAACATTTACTCTCCCCAATTAAGATGATGAATACTCAATCATTTTCCATCACTTACAATGTTGAATAAATATTATTTTCAATATTGATGCTATTGAAATCCACTAAATACTATTATGAGGAAGATATATAAACACACAATTACTTGGTAAAGATAGTCATTTCCGAAAAAAAAAATGTATAATGATTATAAAATTTTAAAATTATCTATTTAAGTATTTACAATTAAAATTATTAAATACTTTATAAAAATAAAAAAAATAAACTAAACTTTTATTATGAATTTTAAATTTAGATTATAATTTAAAAAAAAATTAAAGTAAAACTAGTTTATAAATATATAACAATTAAGCGATATGTATGTAATTGCTCCCAAAAGATAATGTGGCTAACTGCTGCAATATTTTAGTTACAATTATAACAAATATGGATAAAATTAATACAGAATCACACTTTTAACAAATATGAACATTTTAAAATTCACTTCATCCTTGTGCGCTTTGGAGTTTATCAATTGGAGTAAGTAATTACAGAATAATTAACTATTGTTTAAGATTGGATTTGTTTGACATTAAAGAGCTTGATGCTGCTCCTCCCACCAATTAAAGACCTCAGTTGAATGAATGATTGAGTTAGAGATAAGTATCTCCTCTCTCTCTCTCTCTCTCTCTCTCTCTTTCATGCTTCTCAATCTATGCAAAACTTTAAACAAGATTGGTCATAAAATTTAATTTCTATTTTAACCTTATTTAGATATTATCCAACCTTATTTAACCTTCTTTAACTCTTGTTTAATAACAAAAACTCCTTATAATTTCTTTTTCTTTTTGATTAGATATGAGCATGTATAAGTAATTACCTAATTGCATTGATATAAATTTTATTTGTTTATTATCATCACAACACTCTATTTTATTTTTATTTTATAATTTTATAATTTTATGTGATGCCTTTTCTTTTATTCATTATTGAGTATGGTTATCAGATAAATACAATTATTTAAGGAAAAATATTTTACGCTAATCTTAATATATTAATTAAACAATTTAAGATAAATTCAAATATGCAAGATTTTCTTTTAAAATTAACTAAATGGATTTTGCAAAATTTTTATGGAAAAAATTAATCTCTATCAATCTTCTATACAAGCTATATAGCAAAGCTTACTAATACTAGGTTAGATCTAAAATATAGCTAGTCTCTTTGTATAAAAAATTGAAGTCTCTCACCAAAGAATCAATAACTATGCACATCATGTTTCTTAGTATATAAGGTATGAATTTCATTGATATGCCTAAGGGTTTTATCATACTAAAGGTTATCGATCTAGATAAGACTATAAATTCAATGGAATAGCTCTACTTACATATAATTAGGCTATCACATTCCCTTCTTTAATGAGCATTAATTCTTTATATTGTTAGAGATTATAAGTCCTTTAAAATTTTTTATGATCTATTACATAAAATTCATCCATTTTTTATTTGAGATTATGATATTAATTATAGATGATATAACTCATAGTTCGATAAAGTATTTCATGGCTAGTTTAGATCGATTACATTCATAATTAAGCAATATTGAGTTTGATAACTTATGATGGCAAATACAAAAAATAAAAAAAATTAATTTTATTATTTCTATGTTTGTTGGATTTTCTTACCGTTACGCATCACCCATTATGTCTAATTTAGATTCTACTAGCTCATGATCTAATGATTAATATCACATAAAATTTCCATATGGAGAGAGTTGTTTCACTTTATTATGATGATTTATCTGTCTTGTAACTTGACTAGTTTCAAAGCATATACTACCTTATTAGGGCAATAAGTTTTGAATCAAAATATCTTCTTCAAGTTAATTCTAGCTAATCAAAATATAAACATATCTTCAATAATTGAAAGTGTCTCAAATGGTCTCCTCAACTATAATTAATCTTAGTGAACAAAGTCCCATTATGAGATTAATAAAAATTCTTATATGAAGTGACTTGAACACATAATATGATTTCTTATGAATATTTTATACAAGTTTAAATAATAATTATTAGCACAAGCTCATTTCTTTCCTTATCTTTTCTTCATGAATTTCCTATTTGAAGAGAACTCTCATATTATAATCTTTTTTTTGATATAAGGCTTCTTAGATTCTCATGTATTCTTGATATAACTATTTGATTACTCTTCATTGTGCTATAGCTATTGATTCATTCTGGCCAATGGATTTCACTCTATTTTATCTATCTTAAAATGTCAGTCTTATAATAATTTTGACTACATTATATTGCATCAACCATGTAGCATGTTGTGTCAAAGTTGTTGGATTACACTCTTTGTATCTTCTATAAGATAAATTCTATTTGAATCCTCTTAGAATAAGGTTAAAAGATGATTCAAATAAAATTCAAATCATGTAAAAGATTTGAACTCACTTTGAACCATATTCAACTTTTTTATTAAAATAATATTTTTTGAACCATATTCAAGCCTAAAATATGTAGTTTGTAGTCAAAGAGGTGAAATTTTACTGAAATGAATATTCATGCATTTTTTTTAAATAAATAGCTATTATATTTGATCAATTAAGAATATTGTCAATTATATAAATTAAAATTTTAAAATATCTAAGAAAATAACACACACACACACACACACACACACACACACACACACACACATATATATATATATATATATATATATATATATAATTGACGACACAATAACTTCATTCGAAAATTGAGGTTCAAGTTGACACAATATCTTCTTGAGTTGGGTTATTCAATTGATGCATTTAAGATTTCAAGTCGATTTGGATTGATATGTGAACCAAAGTGACTCAATTGACCCGTTCTTGAGGTGGCTCTTAAATTTGTGGCCTTAAACCTTCCTCGATTTCAGTCTTGACTCTGCAATTAATAACTAACCTAATTTAGCTATTGATTTTGGCTTCTCAAAGCTTGACCTTATCATCTTATCCCTCATCACTCACCTCGGCGACAAAGGTAAAGCTCCTAGGCTTTACACCTTTACATCAACATTTACAAATTGTTAAGCCACAAAGCCCATCATTGCATTTAAGTCTTTGGCTAGGTTTGCACTTCACACACCTCACAGTGGTGGAAGCTTGACTTTGTGAGTTTGTGTAATGGTATATGTTTTCATTATTTAGAATATTTGATGGCATAAAATATAGGAAGTTTTGAAATACTTGAAAGCTTAGAAAAAATTTTGTTATTTGTGTTTGGTCATTTGGGGATGCCACTAAAGCTTCTCTATTTGATTTTTTTAAAAAACTTAAAGTAAAACACAAAACTAATGTGTTGACTTTTGAGCTTTGCTTGTGTTTGGTTGTTTGGGGTTGCCACTAAAATTTACTATTTTCTTTAAGGAAATTTGAAACTCAAAGTGAAAGTAATGTGTTTGACCTTCACAACATTTCTTTATTTTATTTGTACACTCTACAATATTTCTTTTACTAGGGTTTGGCCCTTACAACAATTTCGATTGGTCCTTTCTTTTGTTCCGTTTACAGTTGTATTCATAAAGCATTTTGTTTATCTTGTATTGAAGAGCCACAAATAAAATCATTTATCATCTTTGCTTCTTGATTTAAGTAGTTTAAAATTTTAGAAATATGCTTCTAGGTGGGCACAATAATTTAGTTTGAAACCTTCAAATTTCAAATGTTTGATGTGTTTTCTAATAAAACTTACATGGGCATTTAAGTATACAATTTTATATGATGTTATTCTTATGAGCTTGTTACAATGCACTAAATGCTTTAAAAAACATTAAAATTAATGTGTGATGGTGTTGGGTTATGTATTATTCATTATTTTGATAGCATTGATATTATTTGTTTGATTGATCATTTATCAATTACTCATTGTAAACTTCTCTATTTAAATGGAAGATTCTAGTACATTTATTGATATTGCTAACACTAGAAAGAAAGAGAATTTTATTTAAGCAAAAGTTGAGGAGAATGAAACTAGAAATAGATGACAAGGCATGTAGACATGCTAGAAAAGAAGATTGACTTCATTTGTATGGGGACATTTTTATATACTATCACCTAAAAATGATGAAAATAGAGATGTAAATGTATATGAAGTGTGGTGCAAATTACATATGTGATAGTAAGTTGATTGCCTTGGTAATTTAATATAGGTTTCAAATTGGTGGCTAGTGATGTTTTGTGTATACCATTTTTTACTATTGCTTCAGAAAGTGCAAGTAGAAATAATGGAAGAATTCTTGATTAATATTGAAGTGTACTAAAACATGTCATTATTGAGGCACTTTCGTCTACAAAGGATTGGTTATATGGTGACCAAGATTGAAACATACTTTTAATTATCCACTTTACATGTTTCATAAATTGCACATTTCTAAGTTAAAACATCCATTTTTGTAGATTTACTTGACTCGAACTTGAAAGGTTACTAAAATATCATGAGGAGTACCATCACTCAAATTAATAGAAGATGGCGATAATTTAGTTGATCTGACAAATTAGTTTTTCTCATTTTTCTATAATTATAATTTGAACTTTGATGGATGATAGTTATATTATTGAACTTTATTTTGGAAAATATTGCACTTTATAGCTTGTGGTGCTCATATGTGATAATGTGATTGTACTAATGTATTGGCGGTTCTATGCTTAAATGTTTTTATAATTTTTTATGTTAAGATTGTAAACTGATGTGGTGGACTAACATGAAAAACTATGTTGATATATGTAATTTGATTTGCATCCCTTTATGGCTTTATGATGTTGCAATTGTATTTATATAAATATGTATTATAAGGTCTACACTTTTGAAGCCTATTCTAGTCCACTATATTTTGCATTGTTAACATGCATTCTCTCACTTTGATTTGACATATTAAAATGACTTTTTTTATATAGCCATATAACTTTGCTAGAGTTAATCGTTAGTGCAATTATGCTCTTGATTGTACTTATATTCCTCTTTAATCATGCCTTCTTGATTAAATAATTTCTTAGACTATTTATGTTCTTTTGATCTAGACTACTCATAATATAATCATATCCCTTTGATTATACTACACACCTTTGTCATACTCTTTTGACTAGGTAATGCTTTAAATTGGTTATGCTCTTTTAGTCAAATTCATTCTTAGTCACACTTTTGAATAAAATATCTCCTAGTCTAATTATGAATTTTTTACTATTTTTTCTAGTTTTGATATGACCTTGCTTTTCAATATGATATTTTTTTATTAATTTTATTGATCGTGTCTGTGATTAATAGAGTATCATTCTCACAAAGATTGAGTGAGTTAATTACTAATTTATACTAAGTTCACTATTATCAAAGTAAGTAAAGTTTTAGAATCAAAATATTTTTTAACTTTTAGAAAATATATTTTTATAGTTTTGCATGAAATAAAGTTGATGTTCTTATGATTAAAATTAGTACTCTAAATTTATGCTTTGGTGATTATCTAGACTAAATTATCTTTGAACAAACTTGGCTTGAGCACTATGGGTTCAACGCCAAGTGTTAACTCGATTTTCTACTTATGAATGACATTTTAGATAGTATCAAGCATTAATATATATGCTATATTATCTATGTCTAGATCAATATAACCTAACCAATCCCTTTAACTAGTTTTTTGTCTAGTCCCGATAAAATTTTGAAAGTTTACATTTTCTTTATTTTCATTGAATGCAAATCCTTATTTAGACATCTATTTGTTTATCCCTACTATTTTTCTAGTACTCTTCCAATGTCCCTAAGTTACAACTAGTTTTAACACATTATATTTTGTTGAGAATGTAAGTAAATTATGCTAAAAAAATAGAACATAATTTGCAATGAACACATAAACACCTTTTATATATCATTCCACAAACATAGTTTAATATAACACAATATTTAAGCAATACAAATTTAAGGTACAATTACTTTAGCTATTCATAGTACAAGTGAGAAAATTCATCGACCAAACTAAGAATAATTAGAAAGGAAAGAGATGTCAGTAATTTCTTCTAAATTTACTCTTTATTGCCTTCTCCCTACTTCTGGAGAAACAAATGACTTTAGTTACAAACTCTATGGATCATCTTCACCTTATCTTCCACAAGAGTTGACACTTTACCAGTAAAACATAATATAAACTCACATACTCACACATACATGGCACTTGTAGTGTCAATCTCCAAGTGCAGTCTCTCACTCACTCACACTTAATAATCACACAAGCCAAAATAATTTTTCTATAGAATTGATCCCTATTTATAATCTAGGTGGTTGCTCCTTAGAACTGAATGAACTTCCAAAGTTTTGTCAAAACCACTTACTTGTCGATTCGTTGCATGTAATGTTGTGAGTATTATGCACTATGTACAACGTCGCGACGCGATGGGTAGTCTTTTATCTTTGGATCCTCTATTTTTTAGCTTGATTCATGATTTTATAGTTCTGATGCTCAATGCAATACTTTAATCTTTGTAAGATCCATCTTTGTCCTCTAGCTAAAATTTATCTAAGTCCTTAATGTTGTGGCCTTGCTTTGCCTAAAAGCTATCCTTAATATCTTTTGATTCTTGATCCTTGTGAACCACTTTGCCTTTTCATTTAGCCTATATTCTTTGTCTTTAGTAAAATTAAGCCAAATCTGTTATGTTTCTTTTATAGGCGTTGGGCCTAGTTTTACTTTTCCTTTGAATTTTAAAATTTTGTTTCAACATAAAACTAACTATAAATAGCATATTTTTATAGAAGTTAAAGTAATTAGTATAAAACATACTAAAATTTAACATAATTACTACTAAACATTTATTCAAAGTTATTCTTTTAAAACTTTTAATATAGCTTTTAGCCAAGAAGTGAACACAATTAATTAATTATGATTATTATAAATCATATCAAGTCAATTTTTTATAAATTTAAGAGCAATAATTTATCTGTCAAAAAATTAATATTTTTTTCATACAAGGTCTACACTTATGATGCGACATGAACATGATGATGCAAACATGAATCTGAAATGAGGCATGCTTGACCTTTGAAAAAAAAAGTAGGACAAGACACACTTTTGACATGTCATAAAAAACATTAATGTATTTATTCTAATAAATTTTAACAAACAAATATAAATAAAGAATTTGCAACAAGTGAATAAAACAAGCTAAAAGCTCCTAATGCAAATAATATGTTTAATAAGACAATTCATAAATTTTATATAACCACAAAATAATATAGAAAAAATATTTTTTTTTGTTCTGAAATATCAAAATATAAACATCAATATTTTAATAGAAAACAATTCAACAATGAACTATAAATTTTAATTTTCTCTTTCATTCACATGTCTTTGACCTCTATTATCATATCATTGAATAAAATAACTTCTAATTCAGGCTTATCAAGAGATAGATTTGTAATTTATTGAATTCTCATCATCAATAGATTCAAATCCATCTCCTATAACATAGAACATCTTGTTATCACCTTCAATGTAAATTTGAGATGATAGAAGATAGAGATTATTGTGAACATAAACCAAATCTTCAGCTCATTATGGAGTTATTTTGTTCCTCTTTATTGATTATATGAATGAATAAGTGCTCCAATTTCTCTCACAAGTGAAAGAAGAAACTTGATTAAAAAGTTTTATAGCAAAAGTTTGAAGAAGTGGTGTTAAAGCTTCATGAATTAACCATCATATCTACGGTTCCATCTTCCACCTATCACACAAAATTCTTGATCTCCAACTTCATTTAAATAACTAAAAATTTAGCTAACTCCACAATTACTAGTCTTTTTTCATAATCATTTAGGAAGAATTATAATAACCAAGACTTTTCATATTTGAAATTTCTAAATCTTTTTTTGGTGAAATACAATGAGGATTCTCTAAAATTCATTCTTAGCTTGAGTTTCTTTATAAAAATAATAAAAATAAAATTAGATAATAAATATATTATGAAAAGAAAATATTTTAATATTTAAAATGTAACTTACCTAGGATTTAAAAGTAAATGCAATGTAAAGTGTGTTTCTCTTTTGCCCCACTCAAAATAATTTGAATAATCAAAATCTTTAAGTCCTTCTAAATTGACTTGCTTCTATGTTCTATATTGCCTCTTTTACCTTAAGTAACATAGTATTCCACATCTATAAATTAGTCAAACATGGATAATCGTAATAGTAGCTCGAGCATGTTATAGCTTGTGGTGTTTTTATTTTGTGTTGTATCATACATCTAGAGGTACTTATTTAAATGATCGAGAATGACATCTAAAGAATGATATGATCTCAAAGATAGAAATATCACCATATAATGGACTCAATAATCTAATAAGACTCTAAGGCATATCGATCTACATATAGAGCCCTACTTTACATGGATGAAATAAAGGCATATTTTAAGTGGGCTCTTTAGTTTTTTTATGAAGGTGTTGACCTCTTTTCAACTCCATCCTCTTGACTTAGGAATCTTCTAGACACTAAGATTTTCTTAGTCATAAGACACATCTAGTGATTAGGTGAACACACTAAGCCTAGAGACTTAGAAATATTAATCATAAGATTAGGATGCCTTAGGGGTTAAGAATTACTTATCCCATAGCTTTAAACACAATCTAGATGCACTTTCTCAAATCAAACCCAAACTCAATTCTCAAACCAAATCTCATTCAAATTCAAATTTCAAATCTAATTTCAAAATTTGACTCCAAATGATTGAAACCCAAAATCAACTTCAAATCCTAAAATCCCTTCCTAAGCCATATGAACCACATTCATAAGCAACCAAAACTCCCATTAAATCAAATCAAACTCAATTGATCTCTTTATAAATCAATAATTTTATATTCATAAATATAAATGAAATCCAAATTCAAATGACCAAAACTATATCAAAATTAAATTCAAACTCAATCTAAACCCTTTAAGCCAATTCTTTGGACTTAGCCAAATTCGATTAAGTCAAAACCAATGAATTTTCTCTTGAATCAATCATTCATTCAATTATCTACCCAAATATAAATGAAACCTAGAATCATCAAATCAAATCGAAATCAACCCAAGTCAACCTAGCTTTTGACTTGAAAATTTCAAATGAGCCAAAATCTCTTAGACTCCAAATTGAATGAGTTGAATATTCCAATCCAGTGCTCATATATAAGTTCAACTAAATTTGAATCAAACCAAAACCAAACTAATTGACCCACTTAGGTCCACTTGACCCAAAGTGAGCTAAAGGACCCATTTGAGCCAACTTTTAATCCAACCTAAATTAGATTGAACCAAGCTCACCAAAATCTTTCAACATGATTTGATCACCATAGGATGATTAATTGCAATCAATTGGGTCAAAAGCCCAAGCTAATCTAAGGCTCATATGGAGATAAAACTTTGGAGCAAAATTCAAAGTCCTCAATCATCATCCATTCCAATCACCCCAACAAGATGGCAATCAATTTAGCCAAAAAATCAAAAAAAGATTGCATTTTTGGCCATTATAAATAGGAGATGAGTCTTTAGATCTCTTCCTCTATCACCATTCATTCAAAAGCTCCCCAAAGTAAAAAATGAACCCATCCCCACTTCTTGGAGCCTTCTTGAGCTCAAAACACAAGTAATTGCTCTTGGTGGCTGACGGTGACATCGGAGAAGACGACGTTCAAGGAGGCAAGGGCTAAAGATCACTCAAAGCTTCCTCATACCCAGAGTTCTATCTTCACCGAGAATCATCCAGGTAAATTTTTGCCAAACCTTAGCAGCCACAATTTCACATTTTGTATTAATTTTCTCACAGGAATTTTTCTTAGATAATCAAACATTTTTACTTTAAATCATCCAAATTAGGAAATAAAATTTGAATGGTGTGAAAATGGGTTCATTTGGACAAGTTTTGGCTTAGCTCATTTTTTTTTCCAAAAGCCGAAAACATTATTCATCTACTCGACCATGTCGATCCGCGGTTGCGGGATTGGGCCATTGGTCGGTCGCGGCGTCAAATCATCGCTGATGCGATCGTGGTCACAATGATCCTCATCGGATCGACATGGATTCGCGATCGACCGATGCTCGTCGGACCATCCGATCTGCGTCTCGGGCTACGCCCTCGATCATCGGCCTGATTCGATATGGACCATCCGATTTGTGATGGATGGTCAGATGGATCATTTTCTCTTCCGCCAAAGGTCGACAGCGCTTATTTTTATTAAAAAAAATTTATTTAAATCACCTGAAAATTTAAAAATTTATAAAAAATAAAATACTTCTTAATATGTAATCATGTCACATTGAACCTAAGAAAACCCATACTAATAAAGCAAATCAAATCAAATTAAATCAAATCAAATTAAATTAGAAAGACTCTTCAATTTAATATGTAATCAAATCAAATCTCATTCAACCTACTTAAATAAGATAAACTAATTAACTATCCAAAAAAATCAAAATACAAACCAAACTTTTGAAATGATAAATGGATGATCTAAAATCTAATTACAAAGAATCAAACCCAATTAAAATCAAAATAAAATCTCAATTAATCTAATCAATCAAACTACAAATAAATGAATCAAATCTTAAATAAATATAAAGTTAAATCACATAACCAAAATCAAAAAGTTAAATATTAATTTAAAAATATTGAATCATCAAAATTTAATTAAATCAAAACATCAATCTAAAATTAATCTACTAGAAAAAAAATACATGAACTTAAACAAACTTAAATTTCATTAAATACTTGATGTTGAATTATCAAGATTTAATTAAATAAAAACATCTAATCAAAAATCAACCAAAAAAAAAACACATAAACTTAAACAAACTTAAATTTCATTAAATACTAAGGATATTAATTGTTTGATTAAATCAAAACATCTAATCTAAAATTAATCAACCAAAAACACATGAACTTAAACAAACATAAATTTCATTAAATACTAAGGATACTGAATTATCAAGATTTAATTAAATCAAAACATCTAATCTAAAATTAATCAACTTAAAAAAACACATGAACTTAACAAACTTGAATTTCAAAATACTAAGATAATTAAGATTTGATAAATCAAACATCAATTAATCAACCAAAATACATGAACCAAAAACAAACTTAAACTTTTAGATATTAATGGATGTTTATCAATGTAATTAAACTAAAACATCTAATCCAAATCAATCAATCAAAATGCTACAATAAATTCTAATAAATCAAGTCAAATGAATCAAATTAAATCATTACATAAATTCAAATCAAATTAAAATTTAAATCATTTTATTAATTAATTATAATCTAATAAACTTTATACTCATTCTTAATTTAACATCACTAAAATAAAGTCATTTAAGAATAAATGTTAAATAAATTGAAACCCCAATCAAATTAATTAATCATTTCTAAACAAGAATACTGTCAATAATTTAAGTTTTTTGAAATGTTAATTGTATGTTCATTAATAGTTATTAAACTAATTTTCATTACATCATAATAAAAAATATAAATTTTGTTGTCAATTAAAATAAAAGCGTAACCCATGTTAAAATAGTGGGCTTAATTAATATCATCATAATCATATAATTATGCTTTAATTTTCAAATTTATTTTCATGTCAGATTTATTTTTCCTTTTTTGATATAATTTTGCGTAGATTAATTATGATTATTAAATAATCAAAGAAAGAGAATAAATAAAGAAAGACCCCATACAAAATTTTATAATCTTATAATCATAAATAAAACATTCTTTTTTCTCTTCTGTTGAATTTATTTAATTCTTTTTTTAAATTTCAATACATCTTAAATAAAATTTTTTATCTAATTAAACTCTAACTAAAATTTTAAAGAACTCATAATCACATAAAACATGAATTAAATCAAGATAACAAATTTTTAGTAACTTAAGGATGGTTGAATTAAATATATTAATATCATATTATTTCTCTTGTTAACTTATCACTTCTTAAAACATTTGGTTCTTCTCTTGATTTAGATATCAAATTCTCATAATTTATCAAAATCATCTAAATCAAAAAAGTCCAAAAAAATTAAAAATAATGATAAATTTTTAGATTAAGTCATGGATTCATATCATTAAGTCTCTTTAAGTTTAAATCTTCTAAATGAATAACACTTAAACATCTTTATGACTTACCTACAGATTTAAAGCATAAAGTTAATTCATTAATTAATCAATATCTTGGTTCATTCTCTCATGGAAGTAAACCATATACTCATTTTTAAAACAGATTTAGATTTATTTTGTAAACCTAGTTTAAATTTGGTAAATTTTTCTACAAATAAATCCTCATCATCAATCTTATATTTATGATTATATATAAATAAAATGTCAACTCAATAATTAATCTCTTCAATTTTAAAATATAAATTAAAATGCTTTAACTTACACATCTTGAGCATTTACTTCTCTTTGATTCCAAAAATGAGTCTTCTCCTTGATCTCTATTTGATTTTAAAATATAGATAGTCTTAAAAAATCTTTGGAACCTTAATTGTCACTTAATCAAAAAATATTATTCCCATTCTTAATTATTGAAAGGGGCTTGCATAAACTTTAACAAAACTTAAATAAAAACTTTACTCTTATGTATGTGCATTATTATGATTAAATTAATGGGTGATGATTTCTATCTATACATCATTATTTAATTACATCACTTAATAAATAAAATAAGTGGTGTCAAAATAAACACCAATATAATTTATTTAAGGTTCCTCTCTCCATCTTTAGATAATTATATCTCATATAGATAATACTTACATTTTGTATAGGTAATCATTCTTTCATTGGGTTAGCTTATTATTAAACAAATTCATTAACATCCTTAGTTTTAGGATCACATGTAATCTTAAAATCCCCAATGATTAAAAATAATCAAACAAAGGAAAATTAAGAACCTCTTCACCATTCTAATGGTGAGGCAATTCATCCCATGAACAAATAAAACCCTTTTTAAAATAACATATCTTTTTTCAAATTCACATTAAGAATCATTTGTGAAATTTTCAAGAAACAAAACATATAACCAAACCTGTTTAACAAATTGATTAACAAGGAGGTTCCTTTTCAAAAATCAAAATCAATTTTTTTAAAAAATAAAATCACATTTTAAAATCATCCCATACATCAAATTTGTTGGATGGATTCATTCAAATAAATTATAATATAAAATTGCTCCATAGCATACTTCACATGTGCTATTGAAGTTTCCCCTCTTTATCATACACACATAAAAGAAAGAAGACATATTTGAATTCCCAAATTTGTCAATGAATTTCTTCTTACTAAAGTCTTGAAAAACACAATTTGACATGTCAATGAGAATAAAATCAAAACAAATGGAACTCCATTTACATAATTTTTTTAAATAAACATATTTGATTTTATAATATTGTTAAAATGAGGTTTCATTTTCAAAATCACAAACATTTAACTTTCATTAAATTTGTTAAGTGGTTTCAAAAAAAAATCATATCATTTAACTTTCTTTTACATCAAATTTGTTAATTTTCATTCAAAATCACATTTGACTTTTAAACATACCTTTTTTTTTTGAGGTGATTTCATTTTCAAAATCAAAAATCTTTTACTTAACATACCAAATTAAATTTTAAAAAATCAACAAAACATTAACTTTCTTAACATATAATTTGTTAAGTGAAGTTTCAAAAAAAAATCATAAACATTTAACTTTTCCTATACCAAATTTGTTTGGTGATTTCTCAAACAATTTGTTAAAAGTCATCAAAAAAATTTAAACACATTTTCACTTATACCAAATTTGTTAATTGATTTCATTAAAAATCATAAAACATTTAATTTTCACAAACTTTGTTAAGTGATTTCTTCAAAAAAAATCATAAACACCACTTTTAACTTCATAAATTTTTAAGTGAAAGTTTTATTTTCAAATCATAAACACATTTTGTTTCACTTACATACCAAATTTGTTAAGTGAGGGTCTCTTTCAACACATTTGATCCATGTTTTACATACCAAATTTGTTTGGATCATCTTTTAACAAACTTAAGCACCACTTATAAAACAAATTTGTTAAGTGAGGTCTTTCTCAAAAAAAAAAAAAAAACATCTCAAATGGGACTTTCACTTCACCAAATCAAGTGGACTCTTCTTAAAATTTATCTCACAATCTTTTGACTTTCACTTGGCGTCAAATTTGTTAGTGAAAATCTCATCATCAAACACAAATCAAACAGCATCCTTATTATCAAATTTGTTAAAACCCAATTTTAAATCAAAATATCACAATTAAATTTTCAAGAAAAATATTTTAAACATCACATTCTTAGCATCAAATTTTCTGGTAGTCTTTCAAATATCAATATTTTCAAAAGATGCAACATATCTCAGAAAAACCCCAAAACCTAAATCGTTAAGTATGGGTTCAAATCAAATCAAATAGAAGACTCTCCTCAATATAAAAAATTCTCTAAATGACCCACTTAACATCCTTTGTTATGTTTAATCATAAATGATTGAATGATATCAATAAGTGTCACTGCATATTTCATTTCATGATTTTGTAATCAATTCTTGTCCTTATCATAAACAACATTTGTTTTCCTTTCTAAAGAAAGATTAGTCTCTTTGGCTTCCAATACTTTGTCCATGGTTTGAGTAAGGATCTTAAAATTTTTATATTAGATATGTCATCGATTTTGTTTCCTCACTATATTGTTCTTTATACCAATATTTTTATGCAGTTGTTAATTCATTACTCCTACTTAAGCACATAATCTTAACAGAGACTATCTTGGTTTGAAAGTCTCCTCCATTTGGGTGAGCTCTCTCTCATCATACTTGCATGTACACAGTGTCATAGATCTGAGACATCATAAAAATAAAAGAGATGGATAACTTCCATATGAGAATCTCCACAAGACCTCTCCACATATTTGTATTTTCCATCTCATAACTACAAAACCTCATCTTTAGCATTTTTAAGACCCTCAATATCTTATCTTTACATCAGTCAAATTTGATTTTTATGACATCATTAAGTCATAAATCAAATATAATCTTTTAACACATCACTGAAGTAAAGTCAGAGGTTTTCAAAATCTTAATAATTTTTTATCGTCGCCCTCAATATCATAACTCTTTTCTTTCATCTTTTCAATACATATCATTTCTCAAACTCCACTGACCATCTCATAGCTGTATCCCATTCAACCAATTCATCGAGGATTGGTAAAGGATCATCTCCAATTTGATTTTTGAGCTCTATTCCTCATAGCCCTAAAGAAGAAGGAATGGAGACCCAGGCCAAATATTTGACATGCTTAGTCCGCTAATTTCTCCATCAATATCATTAGAATAGATGTAGTGCCCATTTAGATCCTTCCACTGTTAATCCATCAATATATACTTAAACATCCTCTTAGAGATAGTAGTATAGTGGTAGTAATGCATGTTTTGCTGAGTATAGCCCCTCCACTCATGATGAGTGTTTGTCCCACATGATTTACTCCTCAGATGAGATCATCATTTACATTATTAAATCTTAGGATGATTCTTTCATGAAGATGATCTAATCAATTTTGATGATGAAATGATCTCTGAAGGACTATAGTCCATATAAATTCTAAATTCCTCTCAATACATCAGGGGTGTTACAGAGGAAGAAGATAGCTCATTCAACTAACCTTCATCATCGAAGAGAGATCATATCAAAGATGGAAAAGAGTTGAAGGCCTCCACACTTGAAGGTCAAATCTACCCTCAGATTCCACCATTGTTGCATGTTGATCCTAATACATCTCACAGACCATATGGCAGCATCATGGGAAGGTGGTGGACATCACCTCCATGCAAAGATAGGCAATTAATCAAGTGAAGGATGTTGGCTTCGAGGTGGATCATCTATTCCAAAGGGTAGATTATATAGAGGAATTTGATGGTGTCCATATCTATTTGTGACTCTCCAAATCATCTTGAGAACCAAAGACATAATTTTCAAGATCCAATCTTGTGGTGATCCACTTCATTCACCTTTTAGATCAAGAGTTTCAGGCATCGTATTTGCACTACTCAATGGTTTAGTGAAGACTTTGTTGAGTTAGCACCTCTTCATCAAGAGGTTTCTGGGTAAGGATGGGTGACCTGTTGTATAACAAAATCCATGATCTTTTGTTGATTATATTTTTAGGTGGCAAAATCTAATATGAAATGTGTCACATCAATAACATACTTTAAAATTATTCTCAAGAATATTCATGGCTTGCTTTCATGCTCATTAAACCTTTGAGAAGTTTATCACAGGAGGCTAGTGAGAAGCCAAGCATCACCTTTTCAAGATCAATCGTTCAAGAGTTTAGAAAGCATTCAAAAAAAGAGGGGTAGTGTTAGATAAAAAATGATGAGACCTGGTGCAACCTCTTTCCTCTACCACCATATCCCAATCCATGCCATGTGGCCCCACCACCTCCCTCCCTCCCACACATGGGTTAGCTTTACCCTCTCATAGATTGAATAAGTCATTTCTTCAAGAGGTGGTTAGATTTAAGAATCTTAAAGAAACGACTTGTAATTACAGAGGCCAAGATGTGGGCAGAGATCCTATCCTGTCGTATGGTCATATCTTGGAGGATTGTGACCCTTTGAGTGACATATCCCAAGAAAATCTGAGAAATATACAGTATGATAAATTTTTGCATCAAAATCAAGTTTACAAAATAAAAGTGATTTGCACTTCTGATGAAAAGTTTCATCAAATCAAAAAGGTTTCACAGATTGATTTGGTCATACTCAAAACATGGAGGTGTTCATAAAAAATTTCTACAAATCATAAGATCTTGAGCTTCACTTGTTAAGTTCTACCACTCATAGATTCATGTGAAGATAATACATTTTTTCAAATAGATACCCCTGAGATGCTCATTTATCATCTCAACATTTTTATAATTTACCTCTTAAGTTTTCAAGTAAGATATATGTTTTCAAAAGATGAGAATCAATCAAAACTTCTTCTTGATAGATACTTCTGAATGAAGAGGATAGTTCAAATAATTACATTCATAATGAGATTAAAGTGACAAATTTATTTCATGAAAGAATGAGGATATCATTCTTAATCATGAATATTTGAGCAAAAATTTATAGGATGACATCCAAATTTGAGAGGATATGTTCATTAAAATGAAGAGGGCTTTAAACTATAGATTACCACATTAGAAATTTGATATGAGAGTTTCATATCTAAGATCATCTTTGATGCTTTGCTTAGACCAATATATGAGCAAGTGGTTTCATCCTCTCTACAGCATGAAGTTCATGAGTGGGATTGAATACTTGTTCAAAGGAGATCTTAAGCCATTCCCATCTTGAGTTAAATATATGATGATGATCATTTGTCTCTCAAAATCAACAAAATTATTCTGTGACTGTTCAAAAAAAAGAAAAATGGAAAAAGAAAGAAAAAAAAGAAAAAAGAGGGATGCCATATTAAGCACCTTTTCATGAAAGTATAACATCTGCCTTAGTATTCCAAGTATCATAGTGTTTGGGTAATGAATAAATATATATTGAAAAAAGATACAATTGTAAGTTTATACAAGATTTCAATCATAAAGAACTGTCTTCATTAAATGACTTATCAATCAAAAGAGTTTGACTAAAAAATTGGTATTGACAAAACTCAAAATTAGATCAATGACATAAGAAATTAAATTAAACACATCCTTCATTCATAATCTGGGTTTAAAGAAGATGATCATGGTTATCATTATTCTACTTAAGCTCAATGAAAACTTAAATAAATTTATGAAACAAAAAATTGAAGAAAATTAAATAAAATGCAAAAGTGAAGAAAGAATCAAAGAAGAGTAAAGGAGAAATAGACTTGGAGGAGAAAGTAGAGCTAACATTGATTCCACAATTATTCCATTGAACATTTGGGTAGGATGATCACCTCCAAGAGCAGGAAGAGGTCTGAGACATGCTAAGAAGACCTCCTTATTGGCCATCCAAATAAGAGTTATGTCCCTATCAGACACCCACCATATATGACTTAGAATCTGGTTTGAGGATGAGTCATATATCAAATGCTTATATCACTTCAGATAGATCCTCATACAAGTGATAGTTGAGCTCAGTGATGAGAGAGCTCTAGCAGCTAAGTGAAAATATATGTGGCTGAAGCATTAGGAACTTTCTTAACCCTACTTTCTTCACAAAAGTTGAGGGTTTAGTTAAGGAAGCCCCAAGTCTTCCACAAATGTAAGTGTTCTTTCTTGGAGCATCATCCTTAAGTCAAGAAGGCTGGTAGAACTTGAGGATGATTCATATAAAATTTAATAGAATTACTTTGATTAGTATTTGTGTTCTTAATTTAGCAAAAAGATTTCCCTGCTTGCTCTAACAGTTGGATTACTTTGAAAGGTTATGGGACAACAAATCAGCATTTTCAATCAAGATTGGGTAGGATTGATACAGTGAGTCTTGATGATGACGATTCACTTTCATCACCCTCATTTGATCGATAGGTTCTTTTCAAATCATGCTCATATGAGGAGGTGTGCTTAGAAACTTGAGATGATCCAAAATGACTTTGAAGTCAGGATGACCAAGTTCAAGAGGAGATTTGATCAACTATTGAAGCTCAAAGAAGTGAAGAAGATCTACGCTAACATATGATTCTTAATGAAAAAAGAAACCAATGTTTTAGTGAAAATTGATTGAGTTTAAGGATTATTTGCTTAGAGTTATGAAGAGATTCCGGTCTATCTTGACATAGCTCCATAAACTAGCAATATATGCTCCCTATCCAAAGCTCTAGGCATGATTAAACATTGAGAGGTCACTTATCAGCGTCGATGTTATCTTTATTAAGGAAGAAAAATATCCTACGGTTGGCGGTGTCATCCCTAAGAAAAGAATAGCCAAATTAGCATATATGTTGATTTTAGGGATCTATTAAGGCATGTCCAGGATGAATTCCCCTTCCTATCTAGAATTAATGGTGACATTGCCTCATCATCTCACTATTCTCCTTTATGGATGGGTCATCGCTACAACCAAATTAAGATGGCCCAGAGGATGAAAAAAAACTATTGAACCCGATGAATATATTATTATAAGGTCATGCCTTTTTAAATAATATGTTACATCTTAGTGCCATGACTTCAATCTTCGATGAACTCATTCATCAAGTTGAATGCTAATCGATGATCTTATCAAAAGCAAAGAAAAGGAAGACCATCTCTTTGACTTGAAGTAGTTTTGAGCTTAAGACAATACAACCTCAAAATGAACCCCAAGTGTGCATTGGGTAGCAGAAAAATTTCTTGGGTTTGATGCATATGGAGCATTGAAATCGATCAAAAGATCAAAGTGATATTAAATGCCACCCCTAAAGCCTAAAGACAACTGGTCATTCCAAGGGCGGTTGCATCTAAGAAACTTCATTTCCAAATTTCAGAAGATGCCAACCATTCTTCAGAAAAAGATTCCAAGTTCAAATGGGATGACAAGTTTGATGAGACATCAAGCAATATCGATGACACCATCTATATCTGAGCCAATCTATTATATACTATTGCATTAGATGACTCCTTCTTTTTGGCTCAAACCTAAGAAGGGAAAGAGAATGCTCTATTATCTCGGTCTTCATCTAATTCTGGCAAACTATTACTATTAAAAAACAATGCCTAGCTTTAATCTTTGCATCCCAAAGCTACATTCATGCTTTCTCATGTGAACTTGATCTCCGGTCAATCACATGATATCTTACATTGACAATGGGCCATTATAATTTTATCTCTTGACATAACATTGTACCCCTAAGATGCTAAAACATTAATGGGTGAACAAATCATGAACTTATGGTACTAGTGCTTACTCAGATGTACTTTGATGGAACTTCTAGGAGAAGAATCATAATTTATGATCTAGAGAAGGTTAGGAATAGTTCTCTAACTCTAGGCTGATGTTATGAGATTCTCATATCATCCCACATCAGAATAACAAGGCTACATTTTGAGATTAGATTACATTATCGTACATAGTATCAACATCTTTGGGGATTGTTAGTCATCAAAAATGTTGGGTCTTCAGGTTAAAGCTTATCATTACCAAAAAACTATGGAATTATTGGCAAAAAAACATCTAGATTTCGAGAGAGAATGTAGCAGATGCATTAGCCAAGATTTTTAAAGAGTTGGCATGTACAGAAGATGAGTCCATTCCAATAAGGGTCCAAAATAGACAAGTCTTATCCCTTACTGATTTGAACTCATAGAAATTCTCTCTTGGGGAGGTTTTCATTGACAAAAGGGTGAGAGTAGAGGTAACCATTCATAGATTATTTAAATAGACAAACTACCTCAAGAGAAATCACCTCATGAAGCGAGCCTTTCATACTCTTGTGCACCTTTATGCAATCCGATCATATGTGGTTATGTTATCCGGACAAACACGAAGCACAGGATCCATGAGGTAAAGTTATGTGAGCATCAATCGGTCAAAGATGAAATCCAAGATCAGACTAGGATACTCTTTAATGATCACTATGGACATAGCGAGATTCCAATGTACGGTATGGTCACCTCAACATTACATCACATTGGCCTGTGGCCATTTGAGTGTTTTGATGCGACATTGTGAGTTCGTCGACCTTTCCAAAGGTCATGATTCATTCTATTTTCCTACTCCAAGTGAAGGCAATCCACAAGACATATGCTTCAATTTTAAACTATATCATATATAGGTTGGTGCTTTGATGAATTATATATGATAATGGTATTGTATTCAAGAGCACTAATCAATAGCTTTGCTTAGAACATAAAGATTAGAATATTCTACCATCTACTACAAGGAAAATGGGTTAGTAGAAGTCTTCAACAAAACCCTCATTCAAACAAGAAGACTAGATTACATGATGGCATGAGCATTAGTTGAAGCCTACTGCCCATACAAAACTCCAACTCAATTTATCCCTTTTTTCTTATGTATGGGTCAAAGCCATTCTACCATTAGAAGTCCAACTCCCATCACTTGATAGCTGGGTAGCAAAATCACAATGGAAGATTTGGTTGGAAGAGCTCAAGGTTTGGAGGAGAGCGCCTTGCATGCGGACCTCGAGTTATACAAAGTCAAGATGATTCAAGCTCATAACAAGTTGTTGTCCAGAGCTTTTCAAGCGGGAGAGCTTGTTTTAGTTGAGGCCAATCGTTGTTAAAGATAGGAGCAAGTTTGAACCTTGGGAAGGCCAATGCCATAAAGGCACCATGGAGGTCTTATCAACTCATAAATTATAAGGAAGGATGCTTCCAATCAATGAGCTCTAAAGAAATATTATCCATAAATCTTATTTGAAAATAATTATCATTAAAATTTCTTTTCATGAACTTTCATTTCTTTTGTGTTAGAAATATCTTTTATTGAATCCACGCATATTTAGGGTAGGTATAAGAGAACTCAAGCGTCATTCTATTCCCTCTTTTGCAACCAAATAAACATATATCTTTTGTCTGGGTATTTTGATGAGCAAGCCCCTGGCACTCACATTAGCTTCTATTACATCACCACAGTATGTTACCCAAGGTTCTTGTTTGGAGGATGTGAGTCAGGTGCTTTCTTCTTAACTTGACCATTGCACACCATGAGCACCTCAATTTGGTAGTCTTCATGCTAGTGAACTACGTTGTGGCTTTATTTAAGAAGATGTAGTCCCAATGCTTTCTTCTTGAACTAGCCACCATACTCAATAGTCGAGTTTCCCTGGGTTTAAGAGTCCCCTTGGCATCCTATTCCTTCATATTGCACAAACACACATATCTTTCTTTTTGATGTGAGAAAACCCATGCACTCACTCATTAGTTTTAGGTGGGTTCGATTTATTTCTAAAAGCAAACCCAGGTTTGTTGGAGGATGTGAGTCCTGCATCTTAATTTGAACATTACAAATCGATGGCCTTGTTATTTTCATAGTCTTCACTTGAAGATCATGGTTGATCCCAGAAGATGTGAGTCCTGCACTTTCTTCTTGAACTATCATGATCAAACTAGGTCAAATATATATTTGAGGTTTAGGGTAAGTCCCAAGGCTCCTTTCTTCTTGACTTGTTTGAGTTGATATAAGTCCCGGTAGCATTCACTCATTAGATCTAGATGATGGCCACAGAAAGACTATCCAAAGATCCACTTTAGAGATGTAAGCTTCGCTTCTTCTAGGCATTCAACGTAGCCTTATAGTTGGTTGATGTTCATATCGTCACTCAGGGTACACCACTCTTGATAGATGTAAGTCCGCTTTCTCTTGAGTTGGCCATCGAATACCTATTTGATATATGGAGCCATTATCATTTTTCGAGGTGTTGGATTAAATGCGACCCCATCCCTATGGGCATTCGGATCACGCGTCCTTTGATTTAACACTACCTAGGTTACTTTTGGATTGGGAGCCCCTTTCCTAGTAGCCTATGGTTGGAGAATTTATTGGGGATGTGGATTCTCCTTGTTCATAAATGCAGGTGATATAAGCTCCTTCTTGGTTTTCAACAATTCCGTTAAAATGAACTAAACAAATAAAAAAATTAATTGCGGATTAAGACTTCTAGTGTCCCTTTTTTATGTCCTATCTTTGCAATGTTAGAAACTCCCTATGAAAATTGCCTTACTTTTAAGAGATAAGTCCCAGTGCTTACAGTCACCAGGTAAGATTCAACTTATTGTGTTACCACGGAGGTCATCTTTGCTTTGAAAGATATAAATCTACATATTCTTTTTTCCAAACGAGTTCAACCATGAGACCAGATTTGTTGCACAAGGCGATCACCTTATTTAAGATGTGAATCCCATTCTTCCTAACTCGATCATTGGCTACCTTAGGTTGGTTAGTTTACCATGGGTAGACTATCCCAGTAATATAGATTCAGAGGCGATATTTGCTCCTTCTTAGTAGATCCAGAACGGTCCATCTAAAATTAATTTTATTCTTGAGTCGATATGAGTCCCGTGGCATTGCTCAAATAGTCCCTTTGATCTGTTGTGACATCAGCATCTTTGATCCCACTACGGAAGATGTAAGTCACACGCTTTCTTCTTGGTTGTTGCACATTGAAAGGCCTTAGGTGGATAGTCTTGTTGTAGACTACCCCTTGGACCTATAAATCTAAAGGCTCCATGCTCCTTCTTAGTGTGGTCCATGCATGCCAACATGCCACAATAACACACAAATTAAATTAAATCAAATTAAATCAATAATGACTACTCTTGAGTTGAGGTAAGACCCTCATCGCCTAGGTCGTTCAACTTTTCGTACAGTTCCGGTCATCTTTGCTTTGAAAGATATATAAGTCATACATTATTTGCGATCATTGTAATGCAAGCCTTGTCGATTTATTGTGCAGTGGCCTCACCTGGTTCTTTATTTAGAAGATATGTTGTCACGACTTGACCATTACTGAAAGGCACCCTTAGCTCACCTAATGGTGGTGAATATCCCTTTGGATTTGTAGATGTCAGGTTGATATTAGCTCCTTTGGTAGATCCATCTGCCCCAGTCCATTTAAAATTAAAGTAATTACTATTCTTGAATCGATATGAGTCCACAATGGCATTCTCTTCAGTAGGGATTGATCATTCATATGAGATCACATGATCCCACTTTGGAAGATGTAAGTTGTTGTGCTTTTCTTTCACCATTGCACAAAGGCAACCTTTGGGCTTGATAGTCTATCTTGTGGGCGGTAGACTACCCCTTTGGACTTATAAATCGAGATAGGTCAAGCACATAGCCCCTATTCCAATTATCCATCTAAAATTAAATTTCTTTTATTCTTGAGTTGATATGAGTCCATGTGGCATTCACTCAAATAGTCTCCCCTGGGATTGATCATTGTGCCATTGATAGATCACCCCAACATCCTTTTGGAAGATGTAAATGCTATCTCTCTTCCCCAGTACGGTCGTTGCACAAAGGCAAGGAATTCCTACCTTGTGGTAGACTACCCTTGGACTTATGAATCTAAGATAGGTTAAGGCGACATAGCTCCTTGTGTGGTCCATTGCATACCACATAACACACCAAATTAAATTAAATCAATTCAAATCAAATCAATATAAATCAAATTAATCATCGGTACTCTTGAGTTGAGGTAAGACCCCTGATGCTCACTCGTGTGCCTAGTAGGGTTTGATTTGTTGCATCATGCATCACCCTGGCTATTCCCTCCTTTGAAAGATGTAAGTCTCTATGCCTTCTTCTAGCATAGTTTATGCAGAAAGGAAACCTTAGGTTGGATAGTCTACCTTATGGTGTATCCTACCTTTGGACTTATAAATCTAAGATGGCCAGGCTGGCTCCTTCTTAGTGTAGTCCATCGCAAACATGGTCCATAAAATAAATTTAAAACTAACCTCCCACGGTCAAATTAAACATATTGAACAAACCAAATTTCTCAGTGGCATCAAATTATCTCCACGGTGGAACCTGATCTAAATCAAATAAATTAAATTGAGTGTACATCCCACCGATATGCCCTCTAGAACTCTTCTCCCAATTCATAACAAATTAAACTAACCTCCCTAAGAGTCTAATCAAATCAAAGAAATCTAATCAAATTCTTACGACACACCCAAACAAATCATACTATCAAACTATTATCCCCTGGATAGCTTGTTTGTTTCACAGGAAGGTTCATGTAATCCCAGTCTTGCTCTCATGCCCTTGGCAAGAAATTACCTTTGAGATGTGATTCTTATCTACTTTCTTTTGTTAATCTTTTTTGGGCGTTGTTGATCATTTTGGTCAACACCCTTGTTTGTACACCACACACATTGGGGTCCTTTTGTTGACCTCACTTTTGGGTGAGCTCTCAACCCCATCCTCTTGGACTTAGGAATCTTAGCTAAGATTTCTTAGTCATGAACACCAGTGATTAGTCTGCTTTAGCTTTGAGACTTAAGTGTTAATCATAAGGTTAGGCTATGCCTTGGGGTTTAAAGAATCACATAGCTAATCCCAATCTAGATACACTTTCAATCAAACCAGGTCTCAATTCTCAAACCAAATCTCAAATTCAAATTCAAATTCCAAATCTAATTTTAAAATTTTCAAATGATTGAAACCCAAAATAAAATTCAAATCTACAATCCCTTCTAAGCCATATGAACCACATTCATAAGCTTTAAAACTCCCAATCAAATCAAACTCAATTGATCTCTTTATAAATTATTATTCCTTCATTTATATTCATAAATACAAATGAAATCCAAATTTAAATGACCAAAACTATATAAAAATCAAATCAAAACTCAATCTAAACCCTTTAAGCCAATTCTTTGGACTTAGCCAAATTCTATCGGTCAAGTCAAAACTAATGAATTTTCTCTTGAATCAATCATTCATTCAATTATCTACCCAAATATAAATGAAACTATCATCAAATCAAATCAAACTAAGGTCAAACCAAACTTTTGACTTGAAAATTTCAAATTAGCCAAAATCTCTTAGACTCAAATTAAATGTTGTTGGTTATATTCCAATCTAGAGCTCATATATAAGTTCAACTAAACTTGAATCAAAACCAAACTAATTGACCCACTTGGGTCCTTGACCCAAAGTGACCTAAAGGACCCATTTGAGCCAACTTAATTCAATTAGATTGAACCAAGCTCACCAAAATCTTCCACCATGATTTTTGATCACCTAGGATGATTAATACATTATTGGGTCAAACCCAATTGGCCATTTGATCCAAATTGACCCAAATTGTACCAAATCGGTCAAAATGATCTAACCCAAATTGATTTGCAACCAAGTTCATTCCAAATTGATTATTGAACTTAACCAAAGCCATTACCCAATTTGATCAATCCTAATTGGTCAACTTGACCTTCAAATTGGCCTAAATGGTCAATTTGCTAAATCAAATTAAATCCAAATTAATTCAAACACAGATCATTCATCTTTATTATCCAAAGAACATGAATCAACCAATAACTTAGCTAATTTGGCACGTCAAGTCAATTTAATTAAATGACCCATATGACCCAACAGGCCAAATCCTTAAAAACAAAACTCATTTTGATCAAAGACTCATTTGGAATCAGCCAACTCAACCTATTTAAATCTGGATCCTCCAAGATTCCACCCAACCTCATTTAATTTCTTTCATGCACTTAACTCCTCATTTGCATTGAATAAATATGATCATATAGCGACAAGATAAGACTTTGGAGTAAATCAAAATCTCAATCAATCATCCATCCATCAAAAAAAATTGTCAATTTGGAGCCAAAAAATTCAAAATAAGATTGTATTTTTATGCCATTATAAAGGAGAGATGAGGCTTTGATCTCTTCCTCCACCACCCATTCTCAGAAAAGCTCCCAAAGCAAAAAGGAACCCCCACTTCTTTGAGCCATTTTTGAGCTTAAAATATAAGTAATTGCTCTTAGAGGCGACATCGGAGAAACAACATTGAAGGGAGGCAGGCTAAAGATCACTCAAGCTTCCTCATTCCAGTTCTGGATCTTCATGCAAAATCATCCGTCAGGTAAATTTCTATAGCCTTGGGATTTCTCATTTTGTATTAATTTTCTGATTTTAGGAATTTCCTTGATAATCGTATTTTACTTTAAATCATCTCAATTTAGAAATAAATTTTTTCGGTATGTGCAGCGGATCCATTTGGTAAGTTTTGGCTTAGAAACCCTCACTTTTTTTCCAAAAAGGCCTAAAAATACTGTTTATTGTCGGCGCTCACACATTATCAATCCAGTTGTGGGATAGGGTCGAATCATCGTGGATCGTGATCAGCCCCATTCAAGCGGCGGGTTCGATCGTGGTTTCACATGATCGACGGCTCGGTCGTGCGTGATTGCGATCAGAGCCTTTGGATCGATGTGATCGGACATATCTCGCATTGGCGTTATCGACTTAGATCGCGCGATCCGATCGCTTCCGATCCGCGATCTAATCAAGACCATCGATCCTGACGGTCCAGAGAGCTGGTCATTTCTCTTCCGAAGCGTCATACATTATTTCCTTTTATTAAAAAAAATTAATTTAAATCACTTGAAACTTCAAAATTCATATAAACTAAAATACTTAACCAAAAATTACAAACAAGGACTTGTTGATTGACTTTCAGGGGAATCCACCTAAAATCCTCAAATTTCACTAATTATTGTGAGCTTAATTTGCGTTTGAGTGAAAATCATATTTAGTTAATTAAACCAAAATATAAATCGATTAAGTTAAAAGAGGAATTGAAACTAATGTTAAAATACATTTAACATAAAATGTCAAGTGAAAATGAAGTGGATTAGAAGAAATTAAATTTTGCATTTTCAATTATCTATTTTAATAAAATAAATCAAATTCAAAATTTACAAAATCTTCAAAATGGCTTAAATCACTTCAATTGACATCTGGACTCTTAAGAAAATAATGTGATCTTCTAAATCTTAATGAACCCCAAACAAATACTTAAGATTAGTTTTATCAATTAAGGAGTTTATTAAAATATAACTAAAAATAATTTAAATATTAAATCAAAATCAGAAATGAAAATAATCGCCTCAAATCAAAAATATCACCTTAGATTAAATTAAATATGATTAAACCTATTTAAGTTAATAAAACTCAATTAAATGATTAAAATTTAAATCAAACTCAAAACCCAACAAATTTAGGAAACTTTAATCATTTTGATACTAATCATTAAACCAAATAAAATTAAAGTAAACTTAATTAACATATGATTAAATCACATCCATTTGGAATAAGATAATTAATTAACCATTAAATTTTCAACGTAATAACTAAATCAACATGTTAATGAAATCAAACAAACATTATAAATGAATCAAATCAAGTAAAACCCTAATCATGAATGAATAATCAAACTTAATTAATC
This sequence comes from Cymbidium sinense, assembly GCA_021442155.1. Lineage (NCBI taxonomy): Eukaryota > Viridiplantae > Streptophyta > Magnoliopsida > Asparagales > Orchidaceae > Cymbidium > Cymbidium sinense. The sequence goes on from CM038224.1 coordinate 39,492,979, forward strand.
TAATTAATGTAAACTTAATAAATTAAAACTTAATAAATTAATTTTAACTCACATTAAAATTAATCCAAATCAAACACTTAATTAATCTACTAATTAATTTAATCACATATTAAATAAACTAATTAAGTCAATTAAATTAATCATATTAAACTTAAGCTTAATCAAACATAAAATGCAATTTCATGCTAATCAAACCCTAATTTAAACTTAAATCATTAACTCATTAATTACATCAATAACCTAAATAAATATGAAATCAAATTAAAATTAAATAAATTTTTTAATTTAATAATTAATCATACCTCTTAAATAAACTAATTAAATCAAATTAATAATATTAAACCTAAGCTTAATCAAACATAAATGCAATTAAATACTAATCAAAACCAAAATTAAACCTAAATTATTAAGTCATTAATTACATCATTGTTAAAACAAAGATGAAGTCAAACTAAATAAACCTTTATAATTAACATACACTTCTTATCCAATCACATAATCACATTGAACCTAAACAAATAGACTAATAAAGCTAATCAAATCAAATTAAATCAAATTAAATTAAGAAAGACTCTCATCAATTTCATATGTAATCAAATCAAATATCATTCAACCTACTTAAATAAGATAAACTAATCAACTATCAATGTAAAATCAAACCAAACTTTGATGAACATGATAAATGGATGTGATCAAAATAAAATCTAATTACAAAGAATCAAACCCAATTAAAATCAAAATAAAATCTCAATTAAAATCGATCAAACTACAAATAAATGAACCACAATCAAAAATAAACATAAAGTTAAATCACATAATCATAATCAAAGAAAATATTAATTTAAAAGGATATTGAATTATAAGATTTAATTAAATCAAAACATCTAATCTAAAATTAATCAACTAGAAAAAAAACACATGAATTTAAACAAACTTAAATTTCATTAAATACTAAGGATATTGAATTATCAAGATTTAATTAAATTAAAACATTTAATCTAAAATAAACCAACCAAAAAATACATGAACTTAAACAAACTTAAATTTCAGTAAATATTAAGGATATCGAATTATCAAAATTTGATTAAATCAAAACATCTAATCTAAAATTAATCAACCAAAAACACATGAACTTAAACAAACTTAAATTTCATTAAATACTAAAGATATTGAATTATCAAGATTTAATTAAATCAAAACATCTAATCTAAAATTAATCAACCAAAAACACATGAACTTAAATAAGCTTAAATTTCATTAAATACTAAGGATATTGAATTATCAAGATTTGATTAAATCAAAATATCTAATCTAAAATTAATCAACCAAAAACACATGAACTTAAACAAACTTAAACTTCATTAGATATTAAGATATTGAATTATCAAGATGCAATTAAACTAAAACATCCAAAATCAATCAATCAAATACTTAAACAAATTCAAATTCTAAATTCTAAATTCTAAATTCTAAATCATGTCAAATGAATCAAATCAAATCAATTACATAAATTCAAATGGGCTAATTAAGATACTTAAGGATCTTAGTTATACTCTTTAGGATAGCAGATGTTGAATAGGGTGAGGCTCTACAAAGAATTCATCCTACTCTTCATTCTTGAAAACTTAAACATCACTTTAACCAAATAAAAGTGAAATAAAAATAAAAAAGTAAATCATTAAATCATTTTAATTGAAATTACCAAAGGTAAAATTTAAATTCAAACCAAATTATAACTTAAAGAAAACTTTATAAAATTTTAAAGCCTTAAGCACACATATTATTATAATACTAAGTCACCACTAGTGCTAGGGTGTTGTATATATGATGTTGTATTTTGTTTTGTAATGTAATATTTTAGACTAGATGTTAGTGTATATATTTGGATGTTAGGCTTGTTAATCATGTTTTGTGTTGTGCTTAAGGGCTCTTAATAAAAATATAAATGCTTTTTTCGTGCAGTTACTTAGCCTAAGCATAACCCGATTAGGGCTGGGCTTTTACCCATGTGTGGGGTGCTAAGTCTAAATTATTCATATAACTGCTTGGGTTGTATGGCGTGTTTAGCTAACATTTATTTTGCAGGTGTAGCTAGATTTACTTTTCATATTTTTGATGTAATTATGCATTAGGAATTAGGATTAGTATTATGAGGGATTAGGATGAGTAGTGGCGAGCTTAGTCCTTGGGGTTATATGCCTTTGGAGCAAATATAATAAAAGAAAGAGAATGGAAAAATGGAGAAAAGAAGACCCCCATAGCATGTATTATTATTTTTGTGGTTGTATAAGGGTGCATTTACCCATATTTTGTTTCTCTTTTACGTGCAACAGACCTTTTATTCTTTTAAGGTAGTTTATAAAATTATTTGATGTTGTATTTAGATTAGCATTAGAACAACATGCTTTTCATAGTTTCTTTATGATTGATGCTTTGTGTGGCTGATGGTAGGCTTTTAGGATAAAATTAAATTTTCTATTATTAACAACTCATAACTAAAATTTTAAAACAACTCATAACCTCACATAAAAACTAGAATTAAATCAAGATAATAAAATTTTAGTAACCCCTTAGGATGGATGAATGTATAATATCATGCATATTATATTATTTCACTCTTGTTAAGAGGGGACTTCCATCTTTTCAGAGAATCAAGGCTTAACTCTGAGAGCCTTTGGTGGAAGAACATCCCTTTCTCTTTTGATTTGGCCCTTAATCAAATTCTCATGCATTTAGGCATACAAAATCCCATAGCCTGTGTCAAAACAAAAAGTCCAAAAGAATCAAATAAATTTGATAAAATTTGCATTAGATTAAGTCATAGATTCATACCACTCATACTCTAGTCTCTTAGGGAGTAAGTTTAAGGACTTAGTCTCCTTTCTAAATGAACAACAGCTTAGCCATCTTGTAAAGTATAAGACTTGCCTACATGGATTTAAAGCATAGGAGGAGTTAACTACTCAATTGGTAAAAGTCATGTGGTTCATTCTCTCTTGTGGAGGTAAACCATATACTCATTTTGCCTTAAATTTTGGTTGTGCCTTTATTTCTCAAGGCTCCTTAAGAATATGAAGTAGCATATTTTCTTGGACAAGCATAAATCCTCACCTCTTAGGCATTTCTAATCTTATGTTGTGGAATCATATGTCATCAATCTAATAAAATGTCAACTCAAATAATTAACTCTCTTCAATTTTAAAAATATAAAGCCCAACTATGGTAGGGTGGAATGCTCCCCAAGCTTATTTCTACTTTCTCTCTTTGGATTCCAAAATGAGTCTTCTCCTTGATCTATCCTATTTGATTTTCTAAAATAGCTAATCCTTTGATAGTCTTAACCTTGAAATCTTTGGAGACCTTAATTATACTTTAATCAGTATTCTTAAGAAATTCTCATTCCTTAGGATGTTATTAACTATGGGGCTTGCCTCCATGGGAACTTAACTTAAATTAAACCTACTTACTCTTCCATGTAAAAAGGGAAAGATCTCTGGTATATTAAGACCTCATGCCTTATGAGTCCTTATTAAGTGATTAGGTCCATTATAGGGTGGTGATTTTATCTTTTGAGATAGTACATTATTAATGTCATACTCATCACTTTAATAAGTACACCCAAGATCTGCGTGGTGTCCCACATCTCAAAATAAACACCGAGGCAAGCCCACATAGTTAATTATAAGAAATAGAGATTTTATTAGAATACTCTTGATTAAAGTAGTCAACTAATATCTCTAAAGATTTTAAAGTTTGATGATCAAAGGATTGTTCATTATTGAGAATTAAGTGGGAGAGTTCAAGGTAAGAAGAGTTCTTAATGAATTCTCAAAAAGGATGAGTATGAGCACTCAAGATACTAGGAAGCCTAGTGAGCACTTCTATCTACCCGATAATAAGGCTTTATATTTTTGAAGGTGAAAATTATATTTATTTGAATTGACATTTTATTAGAATGTGAGGACTTAGATTTAGAATATAAGATTATGAAAATGCTTAAGAGGTGAAGACTTATACCCGTAGCAAAGAAACAAGAATCTAAACTATCTAAAGTGCTCTAGCTACTCTAAATCTACTTGAGGAAGGTGAGATGTGGTTCACCTCTACTTAGAGTGAACCAATCCGACTTTCTAGATTTACAACCTAGAGTAGCTACCAATTAACACCTCCTATGATTCAAAACTATATGGGTCTTATCTAAATGCAAGATAGTTAGAGTGTTATTTATTAGGAAAGAATCTAAAGTCCCTCATTCCCTAAGAGACTATATCATGATTAGCATGAAAATTCATGACTTAAACTAATGTAATAATACTTATACATTTTATTGCATTTTGACTTGTTATTTTAGACTTATTCTTGGAAGAATTTATGCCTAAATGTATGATAAAATTAGATTACTAAATCGGTGAAGTGGTGTTCTCCACTACAAAGGACCACTCTCATAGATCAAGCTTTATCCCTTATCATGCAGTGGAGACTCTTTATATTTAAGAGTGATACAATATGCATGCATGATGTTATAACAACATACAACCATAAATAAGGGGTTGATAAATCTTTTATTTCTTGATTATAATATTTAGACTTTAGAGTGAGGTTATGAGTTAGTTAAAATTTACTTAAGATTATCGGTTGAGAAAATTTATTTTTTTCTAAAGCTACCGCATTCAGCCATACATTAAACATTTAATTTTAAGAAATATGTGAAAAGAATGCCATTTTATACAATCAATATAAACACAACAATTAAACATCAATCGATTGAAAGAATTAGATGTCGATGTGATCGTCGCCATACACCGGAAAGAAAAGAAATTGGTGCCAAGCTCTACCTTACTACATATAATGCAATTAAATTACAAATGAAAATAAAGCTATAGGGAGCTTTTTCTTCATCTTCAATCTTTTCATGGATTTTAGTACTTCAAGCATCATAAGGCCTCCCAAATCTAACCACTACTCATCATATACCTCATAGCTCTAATCATAAGCCTATTACAAAGGTTACATTATATGAAATTAAAAATCTAACTACACTTGTAAAATAGAGGTTAGCTAACATACATTCATGTCAATTTATTTACATTTAGGATTAGCTATGTACCAAGCCAAATAATTGATTATGTTTATAGATTAAGCAACACTTGTAAGAAAGACACACTTTTTTTTTATAGGGTCCTTAAGCATAATCCCAGAAAATATCATTAGTCTAATGTTGTCCTAACATCCGATTATGCATATACAATCTTAACATTTGTCTAAAACTACACATCATAAAATAAAACATCACATCATCACAAACACCATCTTATCCTAAGATTAAGATCGGTGACATAGTATTCTAATATGTGTAATAGGTTTGATGTGGTATGACATGATTGAGTTTGAAATTTTCTAATGATGAATATTCAAACCCTTTATTAAGGGGAATTATGCTTTACATTATTAATAAATTGAGATGATTTTTAGACCTAGACTTCTAATTTTATTTTATGTTTTATTTTTGTATAAAGGGAGAGAGGAGGGATAGAACCCCACCTTAATCCCTAACCTTAGGTTGGACCTAAGAGATGAATTTTGTGACTTTTAATCCTTTTAATGAAGTGTTATAAAAAAATTTACACTAAAATCTATGTTTGGATTTGGCTTAAAAAGGATTATCTTAAATGTGAAGATTAATAAATCAAAACATAGTTAACGGTGATATTTTCTTTACTTTAGTATTCTTTAATATTCACTTATATATATATATATATATATATATATATATATATATATATATATATATATATATATATATATATAATATATTTTGATGCATGAATGAATTAATATGTTTTCAATTGTTAATATCGGCATGAGTTATAATTATATGATTCATGCATCTTTATAGAAAAGTAATTTAATTTTATGCATACACATATACATATGTATACTACATTTGTGCAAGTACATTATTGAACCAGGAAAGTGAGGAGAGACCTCCTTGGGACTACTTAAAGTTTCATGTTCTTGAGATGTTAAGACAATATACTTGTTGATTCATACATATGTACACATATATTGACATAATGGTAGAATTACAAATTAAATTTAATTAAAAAAAAGGTTTATCCTTAACATGTAATCTACTATAAATCTCAAGGTCTATGTCATTATTATAAGATATAAGGTATCAAGTCCTCCTTGTACCCTGACCTTTGAGACTATATACCTTTTAAGTCATATCTTGTACATGTAAGAATTAGGATTAAGTTTTTATTCAAATTCAATTAGATTGGGTTGATTATGTATTTGGCCCTCTTAAGCCTGAATGGGTTGGATCAGGTCAACTTAGCCACTTGACCAACATTGAATCATAATGGCTCAAATTAGGTATAAGGTTGATTAGTTTTATTTGAGGTTTAATTTGTGCTCATTTAGTTGGAGTTTAGGAGTTTGGTTTAATATGTGGCTTAAGCTTTAGGGTAAGTGGGCCTATCTATTTTAGCGAGTCTAACCCAGGATTGAATCCTATGAGTCTTCTACGCTTAGAGTTTGTGTTCACCACCACTAGAAGTGTTCTAATCCTAGGAAGCCATTGGTGGCTAGATGAATCCTAGATCTAAGGAGGGATAGTTAACCTCACTCCAAAAGTGAGTTCAGTAGCCTCAAGAAGCAAAGAATATATTCAATATTATCCCACCACATATCAGCTGAAAGCATTTCTTTCTCAAATCTTTCTTTCCAACATCATCATCATAATAATAAGACTACTTTTTACTATTGACTATAGCTTGAAGTGCATTTTTTTAATTTTTTAAATATATATAACATCATAATAAGCAGCAAATCTTGTCATACCATAGAAAGTATTTTAATGATGAAAAGTCTTATACAATGATTCATGATAAAGTTTTTGATCAAAATAACACCTATAGTAAACAATGATCCACCAACATTCATTTCGGTATTCTTCATGAATAAATATTTTTTTAGAGCAAGATTAAGGGTATGCTCAACACATAATATCAAAAAAATATGAAGGAATGCTTAACAAGCAAATTAGAGCACTATTGGTAATAACTTGAATCACTTTTCAGGGGACAACTAACATAATAACCTCTTTAATCAAATTAGAAATGAAAAATCTATCTTTGTATTAAACCTCATAATTTACAACTTTTATGACTATTGGACTCCTACATGAATAAATCTACTCATCAAAAACTAAGCTAATTTCTTTTTCTTTCTAAGTTTCTATGATAGGTTCAAGTAATCATTCAATATTGCTTCTTTCTCTTTGCAATAATTTTGATCTAAGAGCATTATATCTTGATGGCACGTAACCTACAATATTATTATTACAGAAAAGAAAATTACAACTTTATAATAAGGGTTTCTTGCAAGATTGAAAGGAAAGGAACATTCTTGTTATTTCATCATCTAGGTGCTCTCTTATTTGCAGGTTGAAAGCTTTTTTTTTAAAAAAAATGAGTATCCCCAACTAGTTTTCTTTTCTTAGAACCAAAAATGTTCTCGCTTAAAAGAGAATGCATCCCTAAATTGGACAGAAGATATGGAACTACTTGGCAATGGTATATATTTTGGAAGACTCCTCTTTATCCTTACCTCTACTTCATTTATTAACCTTTGCATCTTAAATAATTATTCCATAGTTACTTTTGGACAAACTCTAATTATATGGACACTAATTTTAAGTAGATGCCTTCACTCTTGAATATGATCCTTTGTAAATTTCATTACAATAATTGCATTCAAAAGATACATTTCCTCCACCATCATTTCATCTTCCCATATTAATAACATAATTCTATAATTATTTTCATCTATGTTAGCCTCACTTAAACTTTCACCACTTCTAAATTTACTACTAATAGAGCTCATTATTCTTTTTGCATAGAAAATAAGTAAATAAGTTTAAACTAAACCAACATAAATGATAGATATAATTATATAAAATGATGATGCATTACCAATTTAATCAGAGTAACTCAAGTGATAGGTCTAGTTGATCATAAAACCTATTTTAAATTATTAATCAAAAGAAATAATTCAACATAATTAACTCTTTTTGATGATATGAGTGTGCACTTAGTATAGATATCCAACTAGGTATTTGGTTCCACCATTTTTTTGATATCGTGATCTAAAGTGATATGTTCAAAATTAAAAGATTTGAACTAATCAGTAATTCTAAAACATTTATATAGAAGAACAAGTGCAAGCATTGAAAGCTAAAGAATAGTATATCAATTTCTTACTTCAAAAGGATAAGGAGAACTCTAGTAGACATTGAAATCAATGTAAGTTCGATTACTAACTTTTTTTTCCACATAAAATTAACAAAAAATCTTGAAAAGAAAAAAAACCTTACTCGATGGTGTTAATCGGTGGTGGTCCATTGGAAGTTGGTATTCGGTCATTAGCGTTAATGGAAATTAAAAAGGAGGAGGCATGGGGTTTGAGCCAAGGGGAATGTGAGACTCGGTGCAAACAATGTCAATTATTATCAATGGTGTTAATCAATAGCAATGAGAGAGGTGGAGGTCTAATTTTATTTTGTGGAGCCTTATTTTATCAATAAACTTGAGATGTATTCTAGCCTTGTCCTTCACACTTGTTAAGCTTTGGTGGTGAGCTCATGGGGTGGTGTGTCCTCAAGGTTCAACACCCCAAAAAAAATTTTCCATGTATATTGCCTTGGTGCTAGAACAAAGGGACATTGGGTCAAAGACAAAGGCAATACCTCAGAACTAGGAGGACGACACCACGGTACTGAGATCAGTTGATTTACACCAGGAAGACAAAGAAACTAGCTTGACAGAGTGGTAGTGCTATAGGACCAAAGCACTAGAGACTTAAGGTAGAGAAGCCAACACCTTGGCATTGTAGGAGAAGCATCGTGGTGCTAGAACCCGCGCAAAAAAGCCTAAAGGATATAGTGACTACAAGATGGGAGACTTCGTATATAGGCAATTTTCCCCAATTTTTTTTTATACTTTTCTCTAATCACTTGTGAGTGGGAGTGAAGTGAGGTGGCTTATGATGACTAAAGTGAGGAGTGGCTTGAGTGAAGTGTGATTTATACAACTCT
>CM038224.1:39502178-39594404 GCA_021442155.1 Cymbidium sinense
TCTTTCAAGTTAATTCTAGCCAATCAAAATATAAACATATCTTCAATAATTGAAAGTGTCTCAAAATGGTCTCCTCAACTATAATTAATCTTAGTGAACAAAGTCCCATTATGAGATTAATAAAAATTCCTTATATGAAGTGACTTGAACACATAATATGATTTCTTATGAATATTTTATACAAGTTTAAATAATAAGTAATATTAGCACAAGCTCATTAGACCTCTTTCCTTATCTTTTCTTCATGAATTTCCTATTTGAGAAGAGAACTCTCATATTATAATCTTTTTTTTTTCCATATAAGGCTTCTTAGATTCTCCTGTATTATTGATATAACTATTTGATTACTCTTCATTGTGCTATAGCTATTGATTACATTCTATTGTACCATGGCCAATGGATTTCACTCTATTTTATCTATCTTAAAATGTCCTGTCTTATAATAATTTTGACTACATTATATTGCATCAACCATGTAGCATGTTGTGTCAAAGTTGTTGGATTACACTCTTGTATCTTCTATAAGATAAATTCTATTTGAATCCTCTTAGAATAAGGTTAAAAGATGATTCAAATAAAATTCAAATCATGTAAAAGATTTGAACTCTGTTTGAACCATATTCAACTTTTTATTAAAATAATATATTTTGAACCATATTCAAGCCTAAAATATGTAGTTTGTAGTCAAAAGAGGTGAAATTTTACTCCAAAATGAATATTCATGCATTTTTTTTAAAATAAATAGCTATTATATTTGATCAATTAAGAATATTGTGAATTATATAAATTAAAATTTTAAAATATCTAATAAAAATAACATATATATATATATATATATATATATATATATATATATATATATATATATATATATATATATATATATATATATATTGACGACACGATAACTCATCTCAAAAAAATTGACGTTGAAGTTGACCAATATCTTGCGAAGTTGGGTTCGGGTCGTGAATTGACGATTTAAGATTTCAAGTCTGATTTGGATTGATATGTGAACCCAAAGTGACTCAAATTGACCCGCTTCGAGGTGGCTCTTAAATTTGTGGCCTTAAACCTTCCTCCGATTTCTCGAGTCTTGACTCTCGCAATTAATAACCTAACCTAATTTCGCTATTCAGCATTTTGGCTTCTCAAAGCTTGATCTTATCATCTTATCCCTCATCAGCTCACCTCGACGACAAAGGTAAAGCTCCTAGTTTTACACCTTTACATCAACATTTGCAAATCGTTAAGCCACAAAGCTCGCCCATCATTGCTTTGCATTTGCAAGTCTTTGGCTAGGTTTGCACTTCACACACCTCCATTGGTGGAAGCTTTGACTTTGTGAGTTTGTGTAATGGTATATGTTTTCATTATTTAGAATATTTGATGGCATAAAAATATAGGAAGTTTTGAAATACTTGAAAGCTTAGAAAAGAATTTTGTTATTTGTGTTTGGTCATTTGGGGATGCCACTAAATCTTCTATTTGATTATTTTTTAAAAAAAACTTAAAGTAAAACACTAAAACTAATGTGTTCGCTTTTGGAGCTTTGTTTGTGTTTGGTTGTTTGGGGTTGCCACTAAGCTACTATTTCTAACTTTAAGGAAATTTGAAACTCAAAGTGTAAGTAATGTGTTTGACCTTCACAACATTTCTTTATTTTATTTGATGTCTTACACTCCTACAATATTTCTTTTACTAGGGTTTGGCCCTTACAACAATTTGGTCGATTGGTCCTTTCTTTTTGTTCCTTTTTGTGTTCCAAGGTACATGTTTTATGATTGTAATGCAGAAAGAATTTTGTCTATCTTGTATTGAGAAGAGCCACAAATCAAATCATTTATCATCTTTGCTTTTGATTTAAGTAGTTTAAAATTTTAGAAATATGCTTCACAAAAAATTAGGTTGGCAGGCACAATAATTTAGTTTGAAACCTTCAAATTTCAAATGTTTGATGTGTTTTCTAATAAAAGTTACATGGGCATTTAAGTATACAATTTTATATGATGTTATTCTTATGAGCTTGTTACAATGCACTAAATGCTTTAAAAAAGCATTAAAATTAATGTGTGATGGTGTCTGGTGGGTTATGTATTATTCATTAATTTGATAGCATCGATATTATTTATTTGATTGATCATTTATCAATTACTCATTGTAAACTTCTCTATTTAAATGGAAGATTCTAGTACATTTATTGATATTGCTAACACTAGAAAGAAAGAGGATTTTATTTCAGAAAAGTTGAGGAGAATGAAACTAGAGAAATAGATGACAAGGCATGTAATAGACAAGCTAGAAAGAAGAGAAGATTGACTTCATTTGTATGGGGACATTTTTATATACTATCACTTAAAAATGATGGAAAATAGAGATGTAAATGTAAGAAGTGTGGTGCAAATTACATATGTGATAGTAAGTTCAGCCTTGGTAATTTAAAATGGCATTTGCAACCTTGTAAGAAGAGGAAAACATATGATATAGGATAACTTATTCTACAAAGTAATTCTAGTACATCTATTGCTATGATGAAGCTATGTTTGACCACCAAGTGTTCTATGATTTGATTACAACTTGCATTATCATGCATAATTTACCATTCAATCTATTGAATAGTCTGATTTGAGCACTTTTACTTTATCTATGTCGAGACTTATACCTTGTATGAAGAAATATAGTTAGAAATGGTTGCAAAAAAATATTTTAAGAGAAGGGACAAATCAAGACAATGTTAAGTAAAATAATCAGTCGAGTTTGGTGGACATCTGATTTGTGTATTTTATTAACACTAATGAATTTATATGTTTGACTACATATCATTGATCAGGCTTGGAGATTACAGAAAAAATTTTAGACTTTCATTTTATACCACCTCCATATGTTTTAACACTAATGAATTTATATGGTCTTGTATTATTTGAAGCAATACAAATATTCTTATATGACCGAATTTGAAAGAATATTTTGAGTACTACTTTAGATAATGCTTCATTAATAATGTAGCTATTGAATTCTTAAGGTATCATTTGAATTTAAGAGGTGGTGGTCTTTGTAATAAGAAATTCTTTTATATATGATGTTGTGCATATTATAAATTTGATTGCTCAAAACGTTTTGAAGGAGATAGATGGATCAATCTCAAAGGTTTGTGAAAGTATTAAATATGTCAAAGGTTCTCAAGCTAGAAAGCAAAGATTTTAGAGTGTATGAGATAAAGCTACCGTGATGAAAAGAAGGGGTTAAGACAAGATGTTCCTACTATATGGAACTTTAGTTTTATTATGCTTGATAGTGTCATCTATTACAGCATGCTTTTCTACATTTACAAATAGATGACTCAAATTACAAGAATTATTCCTCAAATAATGAGTGAGAAAGAATGGTAAATATATGCAACTTCGTAGCTCCATTTTATGAGATTACTTATGTTTTCTCTAGCACACAATATTCTACTACAAATTCATACTTTTATAGCATCTCTGATAAGCAACATTAAAACATGAAAGTTCAAGTGCTTAAGAATACATTACGTGGCAACAAACATGTTCATAAAGTTTGAAAAATATTGATATGATTTTGTGTAATACTTGTTATAGTTGTTATTCTTGATCTAAGATATAAGTTTAATTTTCTTGAGTGGTTTTATAAGAAACTATATGAAGGTGACTAAGTGAAGTTGCAAAGGTGAGGGAAAAATTATTCTTATTATTCAAGAATTATTCAAACTCAAATATTCAAGGTTCCTCAACATGAACATCGGTAGTAATTCAAGCAACACATCATGATAATTCAAGAATATCCAACTCAACATTATTAAATCCCAATTTTTTATATTATTTAAAATTTTTAAATCAATTCAATTTTGCATGTTTCATTATGTTAATATTTATTATATCTCATTTATTATAATTTGTAAGGACTTTGATTCTTTTGATGATGAAGATAACATGCCAAGAAAGTATGAGCTTGAGCTTTACTTAGATGAGCTTAGGATTGAAATGTTGAGTTAGATATCTTACACTATTGGAGAGGTAATCAATATAGGTTTCCGTAAATTGCTGGTAGCTAGTGATGTTTTGTGTATACCATTTTCACTATTGCTTCAGAAAGTGCAAGTAGAAATAATGGAAGAATTCTTGATTAATATTGAAGTGTACTAAAACATGTCATTATTGAGGCACTGGTGTCTACAAAGGATTGGTTATATGGTGACCAAGATTGAAACATACTTTTAATTATCCACTTTTTACATGTTTCATAAATTGCACATTTCTAAGTTAAAAACATCCATTTTTTTGTAGATTTACTTGACTCTGAAATTGAAAGGTTACTAAAAATATCATGAGGAGTACCATCACTCAAATTAATAGGGAAGATGGCGATAATTAAGTTAATATGGCAAATTAGTTTTTCTCATTTTCTATAATTATAATTTGAACTTTGATGGATGATAGTTATATTATTGAACTTTATTTTGGAAAATATTGCACTTTATAGCTTGTGGTGCTCATATGTGATAATGTGATTGTACTATTGTATTGGTGGTTCTATGCTTAAATGTTTTATAATTTTTTATGTTAAGATTGTAAAGATGTGGTGGACTAACATGAAAAACTATGATGATATATGTAATTTGATTTGCATCCCTTTATGGCTTTACCTCATGATGTTGCAATTGTATTTATATAAATATGTATTATAAGGTCTACACTTTTGAAGCCAATTCTAGTCCACTATATTTTGCATCATTAACATGCATTCTCTCACTTTGATTTGACATATTAAAATGACTTTTTCTTAATATTATAGCCATATAACTTTAGAGTTAATCTTTAGTGCAATTATGCTCTTTTGATTGTAGTTATATTCCTCTTTAGTCATGCCTTCTTGATTAAATAATTTCTTAAACTATTTATGTTCTTTTGATCTAGACTACTCATAATATAATCATATCCCTTTGATTATACTATACACCTTTTGTCATACTCTTTTGACTAGGTAATGCTTTAAATTGGTTATGCTCTTTTAGTCAAATTCATTCTTAGTCACACTTTTTGAATAAAATATCTCCTAGTCTAATTATGAATTTTTTACTATTTTTTTCTTCTATTTTTGATATGACCTTGCTCTTTTCGAACAATATGATATTTTTTATTAACTTTATTGATCGACTGAATTCTGTGATTAATAGAGTATCATTCTCATGAAGATTGAGTGAGTTAATTACTAATTTATACTAAGTTCACTATTATCAAACTAAGTAAAGTTTTTAGAAACAAAATATTTTTTAACTTTTAGAAAATATATTTTTTATAGTTTTGCATGAAATAAGGTTGATGTTCTTATGATTAAAATTAATCGTAAATTTATTTTGGTTTTTGATTATCTAGACTAAATTATCTTTGAACAAACTCGACGCCGTGGCACATTGGGTTCAACGCCAAGCGTTAACTTGATTTTTTTACTTATGAATGACATTTCAGTTTATAGTATCAAGCATAAATATATATGCTATATTATCTATGTCTAGATCAATATAACCTAACCAATCCCTTTAACTAATTTTTTGTCTAGTCCCGATAAAATTTTGAAAGTTTACATTTTCTTTATTTTCATTGACTGCAAATCCCTATTTAGACATCTATTTGTTTATCCCTACTATTTTTCTAGTACTCTTCCAATGTCCCTAAGTTACAACTAGTTTTAACATTATATTTTGTCAGAATGTAAGTAAATTATGCTAAAAAAAATAAAACATAATTTGCAATGAACACATAAACACTTTTTATATATCATTCCACAAACATAGTTTAATACAAGATATTTAAAACATACAAATTTAAGGTACAATTACTTTAGCTATTCGTAGTACAAGTGAGAAAATTCATCAACCAAACTAAGAATAATCAGAGAGAAAGGAAAGAGATAACCGAGTAGTTTCTTCTAAATTTACTCTTTATTGCCTTCTCCCTACTTCCCGGTGGAGAAACAAATGACTTTAGTTACAAACTCTATCCTGGATCATCTTCACCTTATCTTCCACAAGAACTGACACTTTACACTGAGTAAAACATAATATAAACTCACATAGCACTCACACAGTACACAACATGGCACTTGCAGTGCAAATCTCCAAGTGTAGTCCCTCACTCACTCACACTTAAAAATCACACAAGCCAAAATAATTTTTCTATAGAGAATTGATCCCTATTTATAATCTAGGTGATTGCTCCCTTAGAAGTGGAATGAAAACTGCCCAAAAGTTTTTGTCAAAACCACTTACTTGTCAGTTAGTTGCATCGCAATGTTGTGAGTATGGTGCCTATGCACTATGTACAACGTCGCGGCACTGATGGGTAGTGCTGTAATGCTGGATCCTCTATTTTTTGGCTTGATTCAGTGATTTTATAGTGCTACGGTGCTCAAGTTGCAAAACTTTAATGCTGTAAGATCCATCTTGGTGTCCTCTAGCTAAAATTTATCTAAGTCCTTAATGTTGTGGCACTACCGCCTAGGAGCTATCCTTAATGTCTTTGGATTCTTGATCCTTGTAAACCACACTGCCTTTCTGTCTAAGCACTATCTTCTTTGTCTTTTGTCTAAAATTAAGCCAAATACAGTGCAACGATGTTTCTTTTGCAGCACCTTGGCGATGGGCCTAGTTTTTACTTTTTCCTTTGAATTTTTAAAATTTTCTGTTTCAACACAAAACTAACTATAAATAGCATATTTTTATAGAAGTTAAATAAGTAATTAGTATAAAACATACTAAAAATTAACATAATTACTACTAAACATTTATTCAAAGTTTTTCTTTTTAAAACTTTTAAGACATAGCATTATCTTTTAGCAAAGAAGTGAACACAATTAATTAATTATGATTATTATAAATCATATCAAGTCAAATTTTTATAATTTTAAGAGCAATAATTTATCTGTCAAAAAATTAATATTTTTTTTCTTACAAGGTCTACAGTTATGATGCACCGACATGGACATGACGACGCAAACATGACAAGATACGGACATGAGGCATGCTTGACACTGAAAAAAGTAGGACAAGACACACTTTTGACATGTCATAAAATAACATTAATGTATTTATTCTAATAAATTTTAACAAACAAATATGAATAAAGAATTTGCAACAAGGAATAAAACAAGCTAAAAGCTCCAGAATGCAAATAATATGTTTAATAAGACAATTCATAAATTTTATATAACAACAAAATAATATAGAAAAAAAATATTTTTAATTTGTTCACTAAAATATCAAAATACAAACATCAATATTTCAATAGAAAACAATTCAACAATGAACTATAATTTTTAATTTTCTCTTTCATTCACATGTCTTTGACCTCTATTATCATCATCATTGAATAAAATAACTTCTAATTCAGGCTTATCAAGAGATAGATTTGTAATTTATAGAATTCTCATATCATCAAGAGATTCAAATCCATCTCCTATAACATAGAACATCTTGTTATCACCTTCAATGTAAATTTGAGACTTTCTTGATAGAAGATAGAGATTATTGTGAACATAAACCAAATCTTCAGCTCATTATGGAGTTATTTTGTTCCTCTTTATTGATTATATGAATGAATAAGTGCTCCAATTTCTCTCACAACAAGTGAAAGAAGAAACTTGATTAAAAAGTTTTATAGCAAAAGTTTGAAGAAGTGGTGTTAAAGCTTCATGAATTAACCATCATATCTACGGTTCCATCTTCCACCTATCACACAAAAATTCTTGATCTCCAACTTCATTTAAATAACTAAAAAATTTAGCTAACTCCACAATTACTAGTCTTTTTTTCATAATCATTTAGGAAGAATTATAATAACCAAGACTTTTCCATATTTGAAATTTCTAAATCTTTTTTTGGTGAAATACAATGAGGATTCTCTAAAATTCATTCTTAGCTTGAGTTTCTTTATAAAAAAATAATAAAAATAAAATTAGATAATAAATATATTATGAAAAGAAAATATTTTAATATTTAAAATGTAACTTACCTAGGATTTAAAGAGTAAGCCATGCAATGTAAAGTGTGTTTCTCTTTGCCCCCTTGTACTCCAAAATAATTTGAATAACAGTCCAAAATCTATAAGTCCTTCTAAATTGACTTGCTTCTATGTTATATATTGCCTCTTTTACCTTAAGCAACATAGTATTCCACATCTCATAAATCGGCAAACATGGATAATTTGTAATAGTAGCTCGAGCATGTTATAGCTAGTGGTGTTTTATTTGTAGGGTTGTAGGGACATCATACAGATCTAGGAGGTACTTATATAAATGATTGAGAATGAGATGTGGGTTTAGAAATCTAGATTATTTCCTGATTAATAATAGCCTAATCATCTTGCACACTTACATGAACTAGGCCACATGATTTTAAATCTTGGGTTAGGCGACCACTAGGTGAATATAGAATTGAGGAAGAGTGCAGTTGGTCCACTCTCCATAGTGGAAGTAGACCAATATATCCCATTCCCCTAAGTAGATTTAGGTCAAGCTCTTAGCTTGCTTCTTATTTTTCTATTAGTATAAGTCCTCACCTCTTAGGTATTTTTATAATCTTCTGTTGTTGGAATCTAAGTCCGAACATTCGAATAAAATTTCAACTCAAATAAATAGATTTCTCTCTTTCAAAAATGTAAAGCCTTACTATAGAGTAGATTGAAGCACTCATTTGACATCCTAGTATCATGTGTGCTTCCTACTTATTCTCCTTTAGAATCTAAGAACTCTTTCTATTTAAGCCCTCCATGATGGCTTTCCAAAATGACAAATTCTTTTATTATCAACCTTTGAAATATTTGAAGACATTAGTTAACTACTTTAATCAAGAGTGTTCTTAGAAAATTCTCATTCTTAGGATGTAATTAACTATGAAAGCTTGCTTCTATAAGAAACTAAAGAATCGATAAAATATACCCTACTTTACTTATCCATGTAAAGTAGGGAAAAGATCTCTGGTATATATGTAGACCCATCTTCCTGAGGAGTCCTTATTAACTGATTGAGTCCATTATAGAGTGGTGTTTCTATCTTTTGAGATAATACATTATCTCTTAGATGTTGCACTTGATAATTTTAATCAACACCCCTTAAGATCATTGTGGTGTCTCTATGATTCCAAACTAAAACCACACTATTGACACCTTATTAAGGGTAAGATTGACTCTCTTCTTTAAGATTTAAAATTCTAAGTTTTGATTGAATTCAGGATGATTATCTAATTTACCCAGATTTTTATTTAATCAATGCTAAGCACTTAGACAAACCAATAACTTTAAAGTCAATATTTTTTATTAGTAATGAGTATCTTAATAGGGAAAACAAAGTTATATCCCAAGAACCTCTCTTAGAAAATTTTTAATGGTCATTTTGGAAGGTAAGACAATTATTTAATGGAAAATCAATCTTTTGGCCATCATTTAAGATATATGTTCAAAAAACTTGTACCCTAATGTCTGACATGTAAACAAGTTAAATCCACTAAAGAAATTCTAGCCAATATTATTCTTTTCTTATTACTTATAGATTTTAGGAAGATTTATCATTGAATTTCATCTTAGGATTGCCACACATAGCTTGACAAAATGATAGGATTTTATGGTATATCTAAGATGTCTCATTTCTTACCCTGCTCCAAAACTATTAATGGTTCACACAATGATAAACTATTTTTAAAGAAAATTGTGCACCTACATGGTACTTTAGTCATTATTTATAATTATGATGTTATATTTGTTTCATACTTTTGAAAAACTTTATGAAAATTATATAATATTTAATTGTAATTCTTATCTGCTTTGCATTCTCAAATGATGGCCGAGTTGAAGTAGAATATTAAGGAACATACTTAAAATGTCTTGTTGAAAAAAGTTTAGGAATTTGGACTTTCATTTGCCAACAACTGAACTTGAATATAATAGTACCATTTCAAGAACTCTAAAACTTCACCTTTAAGAAGACTTGTTGATATAGATAACATTCCATCTTATGCATATTTTTTATTTAACATTCTCATTTGCTAAAGACTTTTAAAGCCTCCATGACACCATAAGATAATAAATTACTTTTATGTAATGATAAATATACTTATAGTATAATTATAATTGATCAACAAAAGAATTTAAGGTGATTATGTTTTGATGTGTATCCATCCTAAGTGATACAATCCCATTAAGTTTAAGTAATTACATGCAAGGGCTTGTGGCCCATTGAAAGTACATACAAATTTATTTTTCAATGTATATCACCTTGATTTGCTTGTTGATATGCAAATTTATCTAGTTGTTAATATTAAAGATATTCTATCATATGAGAAAGAGTTAGCAAATCTCTAATTAGTTAGTATAACTCTTTGGTAAAAAACATTATTCCCCATTAATAGAATCTCTTATTTTTAAAAGGTAATTATATCATCAATGAATATGTTCCCATTAATCTAACTATTGAGTCTTGATTTTTAGTTCATTAGAAGAACAAATCACCTAATGATGACACTTGGCTAACCGCTCTAGCATGGAGACCTTGGCCCTTCAATTGATAAAAGATTTCATAGATTTCAACATTATATATTAGAGTTAAATTGTTTGGGAAAAGTTAATATAGCACATCAAGAAGATCAATAAAATCAATCTAAAGGTCGATTACTAGAGCTTAGATTAAAGCACAAGAAAAATATTATAATAGGCCCTATTATAAGATCTCAAGGAAAAACCTAATAAAGAGCTCATTATCTATAATATTTTAAATATATTTTATATTATAATATTTATTATATTGTATTTATCATTTATAAGCTTGTATAATTAGCCATGATATGAAAGAAGCATTAAAAAATGAGTGGTTGGAGCCTCTCTTTAATAAATGGCCACCAACCGTACTTTTCCCTCCCTTATTCCTTCCATTTTCCCTCCAAAATTCTTTGCCCTAGAGTCTTGTAATGCCTATAAATATGGGTTTAGATACTTGTAATTTCAGTTATTAAAAAAATATCATGAATAAACTACTTGTAATGCCCTAGATTTCATAGATTGTTTTCAATTTGCTATATCATAAGTTCTCATCTCCTAAACATTTTTTATGGTCTTATGTCGTATTATATATCCCAAATTTCTAATAAAATAAACCACTCAAAATATAATTAATTTAAATATCTAATTTTAAAACCCAACCATAGGATAGTTGAAGTACTTCTTACATCTTTAACATCCTATGCTCCCTAATTTTCTTCTTTTGGTCTCTTAAAAGAACTACTTAATGTTAGGCTAATCTTATTTAAAATTTTAAACCTAGAATAAAAGAAGGTACTTGTGAGGTTCCATGTAAAATAAAGATAAATATTATGTTGCCTCTAATATTGAAGCCTAAGAGTGGCCATTTAAAGAAAATTAGAAGGATGTGATGAAAAAGGGGAGAGGATGAAGTCCAACATAAGTGTAGCGATGTGAGTTATGTGTTATAATTGAAGTATTTGCAATCCCAATTTTCCACTACTTTCATAACAATTTTTGCTTGAATCAATTGTAATTTTATTAATTAAAATGGTTATGCAATATGTCTTTGCTTAGATATTTATTTATTGTGTTGTAAATAAATCTATCATGTTATGCATGTTGTCATCACTATCTATTGCATCTATCATATTTTAATTTATTTGGACACTATTTGGTCATTATTCAATAGCCATGTTTGGTGAAATTTGTCATATTATGTCTCTTGTGATTACTCTCTAAATCAGTTATATAATTTTCTACATTGAATAAACCTTGTTCAAACCTGTAATTCAGCTATTTTAAAAATTCTTCTAACAATATCTTATTTGAGCCTTTTCGAACTATGTTTAAACCCTGAAGAAATTTAAAAAAATGATTAATGTTCAATTAAGGCTTAAACAATATTCATTCATGGATCTCGCTTAAAGTCTAACTTTGATCAGATTTTGTTCGAACTTTGTCAAATCTAATTTGGTTGTGGTGACCTTTAAGAAGTGGTTGACAGCTTACATCCAAAATTATTAGTTTGTTCAAAATGTTTGAGCAGATATTTCCAAAAAAAGATGAATGCATATTTCTGCAATTTAAGTGAATAAATTTTGTTAAAGTTTTGAACTTAATTTAGCTCTAATAGTCATATTTTTATAGTAAAATTAAATGATCTGAGTTGCCCGCACATTATAATTTGTTCCTTTTATTTATGGAACACTTTATAGATTTATTTGAGCTAAGTTCTTATTATTTTAATTTTCTAAAATTTATTATGATTTTATTTAGATGTATTTTTCTTATTCATTTTTTATAAATTTATGATGAGAGATATTTTTCAATCAAATAGATTAGAATGACAATTTTATTAAAGTTGTTATATATATTATAATAATAATTTTTTAAAAAAATATTTTTCTTTAACATTGTTGTTGTAGGGTTCTAAATTTGAATGAGAAATCTAAAGGGTTGTATTAGGTTGTCAACACTTCATAAAACTTGTCAAAAAATTTATGCCATGAATTCTTTAATGCATTAATCTATGCAAGGCATTCCTTGGAAGAGATGTGTTGTATAGCTTGAATATAGTGAAAAGAGTGTGCAAGGGCCGCTGCACTGATGCTCGTGTGGAGTGTTAAATATACAAGGGTTCCCATATTATGGATGAATACAAATAAAGATGTTAGTCTATGAAACTAAAACTAAAATAAAAACTTGGAATTTATGTACTCTTATAGACAAAATAATGGAATTAATGGATGTAATGATTCATAAAAAGATAGTTGGGAAAAAGCCAAGGTCAATGAAAGTCTAAGTTTTAAACTTTAGTATTCATGTATGAGCCGTACTAGAAATAGTGTATATGTGATTATAGATAAGTGTTCAAATAATATTATTAAAATTAATAAATTAGAGATAACATTCTAGCTTTAAAGATTATTATTGATGTTAAAATTATTAATATTATAAGTGTTTATGGTCATTAAGTAGGTTTAGATGTATGTTTTAAAAAAAAAAGGAAAAGGCTAGAAGAATTAATACAAATGATACCTCTTAAACAAATAGTATTTATTAGAAAAGATTTAAAAGCACATGTTGAGAGAGTGGTAGAAGATTTTAAAAGTATTAATGGTGGCTATTATTTGAAGTGACTAATAAAGAAGATAGAACTATATTAGATTTTACTTTATCTTATGATTTTATAATTATTAATATTTTATTTAATAAAGAGAGGAGCATATTATCATATATAAGAATTGAATTGGTAAAATACAAATTGATTATTTTTTATGAGAAAAAAATATATTTTAAATTGTAAAGATTATAAGATCATTCTAATTGAATGTTTAAATACTCAACATTGACTACTAGCTTTACATTTCAAGATGGAGGGTTGGAAGTTGAATAACAACATTGAAACATTATTCTAAGATTTTATGGGAATACTTAAAGAATGCGATAAAATTATTTTAAGAGTAAGTTACAAGATCTTAATATTTAAGGTGTGCGTGAAAAAGCTAATATTATGCAGTCAAAATAGCAAGTGATATTAAACAAGATGTAAAAAATATACTTATAGAATCAAAAGAAAAGATCAAAACTAAAAAGTTGTTTTATAAAAATCAATTTAGATGCAAAAGCATGGATGATTGGAAAAGATATAAAGTAGCAAGAAAGAATTTTAAGAAAGTAATATGTAAAGCAAAGAATTTAGTATTTAATGAGTTATACAATAGATTGAATATTAAATAAGGTATATGATGCATAAGTTAGCTATGCAATGAGATAGGAGAAGTAAAAGGTTTAGTTCAGGTGAAGTACATTTAGGATGAAGATCATAAGTGATTTTCATAGAAGATATTCTACATAAGTGAATTAGAAATTTTGATAAACTTTTCAATGAAGGTTATGTGAAATACAAATGACTTTAGCAACTTTAATGTCCAAAATTAAAAATAGAAATTTTAGTTTCTATTTTTGAATTAGTAAAACCATAATTGAAAAGGCTTTAAAATATGAAGTGTGGAAATGTTGTAGGAGCTAATGATATTCTAGTATAAGTGTAACGCTTAGGTGATTAAAGAATTTCTTGGCTTACTAAATTTTTTAATATTATTTTAAAGACTAAAATGATACTAGATGAGTAAGGAAAGAGTTTTTTGGTTTGTTCTTTTTAGAATAAATGAAATGCTAGAGTGCAAATTATAGAAGAATTAAGTTAATATGCTATATACTAAAATTGTGCTAGAGAAATTTAGTATATGTTACAACATGATACAAAAGTTTCTTAAAATCAACTTATATTTATGTCGGGAAGGTCTATTATGGATGCTATACATTTGTTGAGAGATTTGATAAAGAATAGAGAGAGTAAGGATGATCCACATAAGATAATTATTAGTTTAAAGAAAGCATTTGATAAAGTTTCAAGGGGAACTTGAGAGTTTTAGAAATGAAAGGAGCTCATATTACTTGTATTCAAGTCATTAAGGATATATATTGCGGTTGTTAAGTGAGTTCAAATATAAGGAGGATTGACCAGGTATTTTCTATTTCAGTTAAATTATATCAATGATTAGCTTTAAGCCCATATTTTTTTGTTTAGTTATGGGTGTTCTTAACATATGTAGGATGCTCTTACTAGACATTTATAGGAGGATGTACCTTGGCATGTGTGTTTTTGTTGATGATATTCTTCTTGTTGATAATACTAGAGAGTGAGATCAAGACAACATAAGTTATGGAGGTCAACCTTAGAGTCTAAAGGCTTCTATTTGAGTAGATCTAAAATTGAATATGTGGAGTGTAATTTTACTAGTAGTAGATCTAATGGTGTGGTTGGAAGAATAAGTAATCAAGTCAGTAAGAAGAGTGAATGTTTTAAATACCTCAAGTCTATTGTTCAAAGTGATGGTGAAATAGATGGGGATATTATTAGTAGCATAAAGTTTGATGGTGAAGTGTAGGAATGCATTGGGCCTAATTTGTGTTAAAAAAGTATCTCTTACACTATAAGGAATTTTATAAGCTGATGGTGAGACCAGCAATGTTTTATGGCACAAAATGTTGGCAAGTAAAAGAGTAGCATAAAAATAAGTGATGTGTCGGAGCGATGAGGATGCTCAGGGAATGAGTGGCTTTGCACTTATAGAAAAAAAAAGGTGAAATGAATATATCCTTGGAAGGGTTGGAGTAACTTCAATGGTAGATAAGATTAAAGAATTAACTTAGATGATTTTGTCACATAAAATGTTAAATGACCTAGATAGGAGAATAGATTTATTATATTTGTCCTATGATAAGAAAGGTAGAGGTGGACCTTAAAAAGCGTGGTTAAGAAGTATAAAAAAATGAAATTAATTTATTATGATTAAATGAAAATATGTTAATAGGACATATTAGAGAAAAATGATTTATGTATCCAAGCCCATGTAATGAGATAAAGGCTTGTTATAATGATATCTTTTCTCATAATAATTCACAATTAATTTAATAAATAGTTTTGGCTTAACTAAATAAAAGAATCATTTAAGATCTATCTTTTTCTAAAACATGACATCTTTATGGATTTTTCTAAGCTGTACAATCATTAAATTTTTAAGTTTTATAAAAGATTTTTTTCCAAAAGAAAAGTTTTTTAAAATATTGAAAGCAATCTCAAGGTCTTTAAATCATTTAATCCTCGCTAGGCTAAGCGTATCCTGAAAAATTCATGATTTTAGACCATTATCTCCTATTTAAGGTTTTCTCAATCTTAATTAAGATATAAAATCTCCATTAAGTTGGAACATATTTTAGAAAAATTGCTAAAATTATTGAAAAATCTAGTGGTCTAATTTGAATATCAAATGCTATAAACGTTGCTCATCTTTCAACCATTGAATAACTGAAAGACCCAACCATACGATTGAGGGTATTTTAGTACAAGTAAAAATCTATATAGCTCATCTGTCTCCATTAGAATTTGAGTTATACTAACTTTCTCTACCAACTCATTTTAATACTCTATTCTTACACAAGCTTCTTTCTTGACATTTGGAGATTCTTAGATGCATTTCTAAAAACAAATAGCAAAGATAGGTCGGCTTAACTTGAAATATATTTTATGCACAATAATATAAGGTTGAAATTTTTGAAAGAGTTTATATTAAAAGCATGCATTAATTGACTCTTAATCATTTATTCTATATTTTTTATCTATATATTTCTTTTATTATTTAATATCATTTATGTAGTTTTCTCACGATTTGCCTCCTCAACCAATGAGGCCTCATCTCTCAATAACTTGAACTTTAAAAGTTCTTGCTTGGGCTACAACAAGGTGAATCAATATTTTTGGTCAGCTACATGACGTGTGTTTGAGCTTTAATGAACTTCCTTCTAGATATTTGATATATGATGCACGGACACTCTTAGAATTAGTGGCATGCAGTAGCCGATATATGTCAGACACTAACACTAGCTCGATTCACCTCTAACGCACTTAATTAAAATCATAATTTTTTTTAAAAAAGATTAAACATGCTTGTCAAACACACGTACACATGTGTCTTTAAATTAAAATTAAAATAAAAAATTTATTTTTAATATAACTTATTTCTTAACTAATATATGTGTCCTGAGGATGTGCTTGGCTCTCTCGTCCAACCCATCTCTTTATAGGATTTCTCGTCTGACCAAAGAGCATTGTCGATCGTTGCTACTACTTTCTCCTTCGCCATCGTCGTCAATGTTGAAGGTCAGTGCCATCATGTTGCTACTACTCTTTCCCATTTTTAATTAATGCTTATTTATATTTGGTAAGATATAAAATTTATTATATTGTCTTATGTGTGTCTATGTCCTCTATTTTCAATAATAGATGTATCATGTGTCTATGTCATATCATGTCCATCTCCATACATCATATTAGGGAAAATTTTTAAAATAGGCACAATGTTAATCTTAATTAGGCGTTTAGGCATGAAATTTTTTTTTTTAAGAAAATAGCGTCCCGTTGACGGATGACATGCACATCGTCGCAATTAATTTTTTTTTTGATTTTGAGAAGGAGAGGAGAGAGAGAGAGAGAGGAAGCACGCGGAGAGGGAGAGAGAGAGAGGTTTTATTAATTTTTTTAATTAATATAAATATTTAAAATAATTAAAATATATAATTTAAAAATATTTTTTATAAAATATTTAATAACTAAATATTTATATATTTAGTTATAAATATATATATATATATATATATATATATATATATATATATATAATTAAATTTATAATTTAAAATACTTTAGTTTATATATATATATATATATATATATATATATATATATATTTAATTAGATATTTATTTATTTAAAAATATTTTTTTATTTAAAATATATAATTAGTTAAATAAATAAAAAAATTTAAATTATATAAATATTTAGTTATTTATATATTTATAAAATATTTAGTTATTTATATATATATTTATTTATTATATAAAGCAATATATTATATAAATATTTTATAAATTTTCTAAATAAAGTAATTATATATATATATATTTATAA
Organism: Cymbidium sinense; assembly: GCA_021442155.1. NCBI lineage: Eukaryota > Viridiplantae > Streptophyta > Magnoliopsida > Asparagales > Orchidaceae > Cymbidium > Cymbidium sinense. The sequence continues at coordinate 39,519,738 of CM038224.1, forward strand.
ATTTATTTAGTTATTTATATATTTAAATTATATAAATATTTTTAAGTTATATAAATAATTTAAAATATTTAAAATATATAATTTAAAAATAATTTTTATAAAATATTTTAATTATAAATATATATTTTTATTTATTTATTTATTTATATAAGTCTATAATAATAATAATAATAACAAAAATATAAAAAATATAAAAATATAAAAAAATAAATAAATAAATAATTTTTAATAAATAAATAAAGAAAGGAATAAATATATATAATAAATAAATATTTTATAAATATATCAAATAACTAAATATTTATAAAATTTAAAATTATTTATTTATTTATTTAACTAATTATATATTTTAAATAAATAAATATTTTTAAATAAATAAATAACTAATTAAATATATATATATATATAGCTAATTATTTATTTGTATATTTTAAATATTTTTAAATTATTTATATAACTTAAAAATATTTATATAATTTAAATATATAAATAACTAAATAAATATATAAAATATATATATATATATATATATATATATAACTAAATATATAAATATTTAGTTATTAAATATTTTATAAAAAATATTTTTAAATTATATATTTTAAATAATAATATTAATTAAAAAATTAATAAAACCTCTCTCTCTCTCTCTCGCTTCCTAAAATCACGTTAATTCATGGACAATCAATGACGAACACGTCGACGCCAGTCGTCCGTCAAACGGATGACTATGCCTATTTTCTTAAAAAAAAAATTTCATGCCTAAACGCCTAATTAAGATTAACATTGTGTCTATTTTAAAAAATTTTGCCCATCATATTATTTGATCCTATTTTTTGACATAAACCAACAAATATAGGTGGATATTATATAAAAAGAGTATATATTTCTACTTGATCTATACATATAAACTAAAGAAGTGCAATAGTGAAAATATTTGTTTTATAAAGTTTTCCAAAAAAAAAAAAAAATACTTGAAATAATGACTAGATATTACTCACATTTGAGTGTGGAGTATTATTTAAAATTTGCCTCGAGTGACATTAATTTGAATAAGGTTCAAACAATATTTGAATCATATTTCAATAAAGTTTGCATTATGTTTTAATCTTGCTTGAACTTTTTTTTGAATATGGTTAAAACTATATTTCAACAATTTTCAATTTATATTTAAATCATGTTAAAACTTTGTCTGAACATATGTTAGAATCATATTTAAATAAGATTCAAGCAAGTTTTGGATATGCTTCAAATATTAATCAAATATGGTTAAGATATAGTTCCAACAAAGTTGAATATGAATTGAATATGTTCAAATAAGATCTAAATTAGGTTTGAACATAGTTCAACTAAGACTAATTGGTCCACATAAGAATTAAACTTGATCTTGATATGCCCTACTACAAATATGGTAGAGTGTGTTTTCCATAGCATTCACACTGCAACCTATTGAGTTAATATAATATAGAGTGCAAATGTAATAGTTGTAAGAAATCTGAGATTAGAGATATTGCACAATAATCATAATGTAATCTAGTGCAATCATTTATAATATAAAGAATGAAGAAAAATCTATAAGATGTAGATTAAGAAGCATTAGAAATGTACATAAATGGATTAATGAAACAATATACATAAAAACCATAACATAAATAATTAATATTTAAATAGAGAAAGTAATGTATAATTGAAGGACTTATGGATCTACACATAAATGTTTCTAGTAGAATTATATATGACCAGATGTACATTTAAGAAATTTTTTTCTTTAAAATCTAGTATATTTTGTATTGTATTGTATAAACTTCACAATCAACTCTATAAATATGTCATAAAAAACTCATTAAAATTTATGAGCAAGAATTGCTTAAAAGTACTTATATTTATGGCTTGAAGACCTTATTAGTGGTCATCTTTCTTTGTTATTAAAAAGATTTAGAGGAGAAAAATTCTACCTATTATCAAATAGCTTTAACATCTCAAACAATATAGGAAAGTACTTATAGAATGCACTCATCATTACTTACAAGGTGCATTGAGGTACATGAGGGGTTAAAGCTATAGAAAGTGTGATCTTAAATATTATTTAATGTATTTTATTTTAGTTTACTAGAAAGTAGATGAGTTCGCATCAGTCCATGACTTCCAAAATTTTTGTTCTTCTCTTATGACATGTATGAAGGCTTCTTCAGGTACTCAAAAATTCTTTCCTCTTTAACTTTTGTGTTTGTAGAGATTGCATCTATAATATTCATCAGAAAGATAATCCAACACATCGACACCAAATCCATATGTATTTGGGTAGCATTAGATTAGCTCCCTTATTAGAAAATATAAGGAATTAATATGTTGGAAGAATAATTAAAAGATAAAGTTAATGTAAACCATTTTTTTTTTGAACTTATACTTTTAATAAAATAATATATTCCTTGCCTTACTATTTGACTATACTGTTGGAGTATGCAATTATTAGAATCATGTAGTATTTTCATCACGTACTCTTAGATTAATAACTTTAGAGTTATCAACTAATCTTGGCATCTAAGACTTAAAGAAAGCAACTACTTCTCATCAATTAGGAAAAGATAATGAGCAAAGATTTATGGCTGCCTTTTGAAAGGATTTATGAAATTCTCGATCAATACTTTTCATTTTTTGACTCTTTCTTCTAAACTCTACTAACTTTCTTCTAAATTCTCGATTAAAGATTTATGGCTAATATTCTTTTGACTTCTCCATTTGACAATATATACCTTTTTTTATCTCCTCTTTCTATGCCTCATCCTCAACCTCAGTTGAATGAATGATTGAGTTAGAGATAGGTATCTTCTCTCTCTCTCTCTCTCTTTCATGCTTCTCAATCTATGCAAAACTTTAAACAAGATTGGTCATAAAATTTAATTTCTATTTTAACCTTATTTAGATATTATCCAACCTTATTTAACCCTTCTTTAACTCTTGTTTAATAACAAAAAACTCCTTTAACATTTATAGAATTTTTTTCTTTTGATTAGATATGAGCATGTATAAGTAATTACCTAATTGCATTGATATAAATTTTATTTGTTTATTATCATCACAACACACTATCTTATTTTATTTTATAATTGATTTATAATTTTATGTGATGCCTTTTCTTTTATTTAATATTGAGTATGGTTATCAGATAAATACAAGGCTATTTAAGGAAAAATATTTTCGCTAATGTTAATATATTAATTAAATAATTTAAGATAAATTCAAATATACAAGATTTTCTTTTAAAATTAACTAAATGGATTTTGCAAAATTTTTAGGGAAAAAAATTAATCTCTATCAATCTTCTATACAACCATATAGCAAAGCTTACTAATACTAGGTTAGATCTAAAATATAGCTAGTCTCTTTGTATATAATTGAAGTCTCTCACCAAAGAATCAATAACTAGTATGCACATCATGTTTCTTAGTATATAAGGTATGAATTTCATTGATATGCCTAAGGGTTTATCATACTGGTAATCGGTTATCGATCTTGATAAGACTATAAATTCAATGGAATAGCTCTACTTACATATAATTAGGCTATCACATTACCTTCTTTAATGAGCATTAATTCTTTATATTTTTAGAGATTATAAGTCCTTTAAAATTTTTTTTATGATCTATTACATAAAATTCATCCATTTTTATTTGAGATTATGATATTAATTATAGATGATATAACTCATACATCGATAAAGTATTTCATGGCTAGTTTAGATCGATTACATTCATAATTAAGCAATATTGAGTTTGATAACTTATGATGGCAAATACAAAAAATAAAAAAAATTAATTTTATTATTTCTATGTTTGTTGGATTTTTTACCGTTACTCATCACCCATTATGTCTAATTTAGATTCTACTAGCTATATCATGATCTAATGATTAATATCACATAAAATTTCCATATGGAGAGAGAGAGTTGTTTCACTTTATTATGATGATTTATCCTGTCTTGTGACTTGACTAGTTTCAAAGCATATACTACCTTATTAGGGCAATAAATTTTGAATCAAAATATCTTCTTCAAGTTAATTCTAGCCACTTAAATTCTCTTTAAATTTATTAACAAACAGTCATGGATATGGGTTGAACACTAATTGTTGTTCCTCCTCTTTAGGATTAAATAACTCAAAACAAAAAAAATTAAAATCCTAAAAAAGACATTGATTAGGCTTAATGTATGGTTATTTAATGTGATTGTCCTTAAGTTTTAACGAAGCCAAATGAATCATTTGATAATGTAACTATTTTTTTAAAAGTAACACAAATTTGCATTCCATATGCTTCATACATTCATGTTTTAAATTTAAAAAAGAATATATTGCATTTAATTTCTTAATGTGGAAAGATATAAATATATGGTGTAGCTATTATCGCTATTAAATTTCAAATTATTTTCTCTTCTTAATAAATAATCATATGCTAGTTGTTAATCAAATAATATAGATCCAAGCATTATATTTACAAATTTTACTATAAATGATAAAGCAAAATAAAGTTAACTTATCTTTAATGCTTAAAAGAATAATAACTTGCAACTTTTCATAATTGCATCCTTATATTTATGTATATGTATATATGTATTTGGGCTAACAAGAATATAGTTTGGACATCACTGGAACACGAGGTTTTGAGTAGCCCTAAGGAGGTCCTAGATAACCTCACTTCTTAGGTTTAACAAAGGCACATACTTGTATTGTTTCCTACATTCTTATACATGTGTATAAATGTGAAATAAAATTCTTTATGCTATAAAATTCATGCATATTTATACTTCAAGCTGCTTAAAAAAATATATAAATATTTAAGATATATGTATATGTATTCAATCAAAATGAAGTAAAGTGAAATAGTGATGTATATTGATAATGAAGCTAAGGTAACAAATCATTACTCATTTGATTATGATTTGGCTTCATTAATCTTAACATGTCTTTTATGTTTAAATAATACTCATTAAGTCAAATCCAAACATAGGTCTAATTAAAATTCATGAATGTTTCATTGAAAGGCTTAAAATTATGAAAACTTGTCCTTTAGAATTAACCTAAGGTAGGGATTAAAGAAAATAAATTCTCTTTCTTCTCTTTATAATATTAAATTATAATTAAGTAACAAATAAGAAAACATATAATTTATAATCTTATCTAAACTTTAAACAACTTAAAGTATAACCACCAATGATAAAGAAATTTGAACATTTAATCATTAGAAAATCCTAACTCTAAAGTCCAATTAAGACATACCACACTTGACCTTTGCACACACATTAGAATACTAAGTCATCGATCTTAATAGTAGGTTAGGGCGATGATTGTTGTGGTCATATATTTTATTTTATGATGTAATATTTTAAACTAAATGTTAGGATTGTTTGTACATTATTTTAAATGGTAGGGCATTATTTGTTAGGTTAATGATACTTTTTGTAGGGGATTGTGCTTAGGGGACTTCTATAATAATAGAATTATAAATGCCCCTTTCCTTGTAGGTTCTGTTTAACTCTGTAAGCATGATCCATTATGACATGCAGACTTGGTTACCCATGGGCAAGGTGCTAAGTCCAAATGTATGAAATATAACTTCTTGATTAGCATGCTTATTAAGATAATCTTTATTTGGTAGGTGTAGTTATATTTTTCTTTACAAAAATATAATTTTATAATAGGATTGGGATTAGTACTATGGGGTTTAAGATGAGCAGTGCAATGAACAGTGGGTAGAAGGCATAGACCTAGGAGGCATAAAGCCTAGAGTACTCCAACTCAAGAAGTGATGATAAAAAAAATAGAATCGAAGACCACCATAGCTTTATTTTCATTATAAATTATAATCCAGCCTATATAAGGCTAGAGCTCAACTACCCAATTTTTTTTCTTTTTTGGGGTTCACGGTAGTACCTGGCCACACCAGCCTTTTATTCTTTTATGTGATTAATGTTTGATTGTTCTATTTAAATTGATTGTGCAATAGAAATGACATACTTTTTATAGTTTCTTAAAGTGTGATTGTTCGCTATGTGGTCTCGATACAATAGGCTCTTTAGGAAAAAAATTAAATTTTCTACCCCAATTTGATAACTCTAACTAAAAATTTTTTTATGCAACTCATAACTTCATCTTAAAGCTTAGGAAGTTAAATAAGAGAATAAAAGATTTAGTAACCACTTAGTTATTGTATGTTATAACAGTATTCATGCATATTATTTCACTCTTGCAAATAGGGGATCTCCACTCTTGCATGATAGGGGAAAGGTTTGACCTATCCCTTGTAGTAGAGAATACACTTTCTCTTAGATTTAGCCTATAACTATTTTTCAACATGCATATAAGCGTAAACTCTATCAAGCCTAAGTCTAAAATGATGAGTTAAAAAATGAAAAAAATATGTAAATCTTATTGCCTGCTTTAGGTTATAACTTGCACACCCATCATGATCTAGTCTCTTAAGGAGTGAGTTTAAGAATCTAGATTACTTCCTGATTAATAATAGCCAAATCATCTTGCACTTACATAAGATTGGGCCACATGATTTTAAATCGTAGGAGGAGGTAGTTAGCAGCAACTCTAGGTGATTGTAAATTCAGAAGAGTCTGGATTGGTCCACTCTCCATAGTGGAAGTAGACCAATGTATCCCATTCCTCTGAGTAGATTTAGGTCGAGCTCTTAGCTTGTACTAAAGAACTCTATATATAGGTTGAGGCTTCTTTTTTCTTTCTTTTCTATTAGTATAAGTCCTCACCTCTTAGATATTTTTATAATCTTGTGTTGTTGGAATCTAAATTCGAACATTCTAATAAAATTTCAACTCAAATAAATAAATTTCTCTCTTTCAAATATGTAAAGTCTTACTATAGGGTAGATTGAAGCACTCATTAGGCTTCCTAGTATCATGTGTGCTTCCTACTTATTCTCCTTTAGAATCTGCTAAGAACTCTTTCTATTTAAGCCCACCCTAATGGCTTTCCAAAATGACAAATTCTTTTATTATCAACCTTTGAAATCTTTGAGCACATTAGTTAACCACTTTAATCAAGAGTGTTCTTAGAAAATTCTCATTCTTAGGATGTAATTAACTATGGAAGCTTGCTTCTGTAAGGAACTAAAGAATCCAGTATAAAATATACCCTACTTTACTTATTCTTGTAAAGTAGGGGAAAGATCTCTAGTATATATGTAGACCCTCTGCCTTAGTAGTCCTTATTAACTGATTGAGTCCATTATAGAGTGGTGTTTCTATATTTTGAGATAGTACATTATATTTTAGATGTTGCACTTGATAATTTTAATCAACACCCCTTAAGATCTGTGTGGTGTCTCTACGATTCCAAACTAAAACACCACACTATTGACACCTTATTAAGGGTAAAATTGACTCTATTCTTTAAGATTTAAAATTCTAAGTTTTGATTGAATTCAGGATGATTATCTAATTTTTCCAGATTTTTATTTAATCAATGCTAAGCACTTAGACAAACTGATAACTTTAAAGTCAATATTTTTTGTTATTAATGAGTATCTTAATAGGGAAAACAAAATTATATCCCTAGAACCTCTCTTAGAAAATTTTAATGGTCATTTTGGAAGGTAAGACAACTATTTAATGGAAAATCAATCTTTTGGCCATCATTTAAGAGATATGTTCAAAGAACTTGTGCCCTAATGTTTGACATGTAAACAAGTTAAATCCACTAAAGAAATTCTAGCCAATATTATTCTTTTCTTATTAGTTATAGATTTTAGAAAGATTTATCATTGAATTTCATCTTTGGATTGCCACACATAGCTTGACGAAATGATAGGATTTTATGGTATATCTAAGATGTCCCATTTCTTACCCTGCTCCAAAACTATTGATGGTTCACACAATGATAAACTACTTTTTAAGAAAATTGTGCACCTACATGGTATTTCAGTCATTATGTATAATTATGATGTTATATTTGTTTCATACTTTTGAAAAACTTTATGAAAATTATATAATATTAAACTGTAATTCTTATCTGCTTTGCATTCTCAAATGATGGCCAAGTTGAAGTAGAATCTTAAGGAACATACTTAAAATGTCTTGTTGAAAAAAGTTTAGGAATTTGTGCTTTCATTTGCCAACAACTGAACTTGAATATAATAGTACCATTTCAAGAACTTCTAAAATTTCACCTTTAAGAAGACTTGTTGATGTAGCTAACATTCCATCCTATGCATATTTTTTATTTAACATTCTCATTTGCTAAAGACTTTTAAAGCCTCCATGACACCATAAGATAATAAATTACTTTTATGTAATGATAAATATACTTATAGTATACTTATAATTGATCAACAAAAGAATTTAACTGAAGGTGATTATGTTTTGATGTGTATCCGTCCTAAGTGATACAATCCCATTAAGTTTAAGTAATTACATGCAAGGGCTTGTGGCCCATTGAAAGTACATACAAATTTATTTTTCAATGTATATCACCTTGATTTGCTTGTTGATATGCAAATTTATCTAGTTGTTAATATTAAAGATATTCTATCGTATGAGAAAGAGTTAGCAAATCTCTAATTAGTTAGTATAACTCTTTGGTAAAAAACATTATTCCCATTTAATAGAATCTCTTTTTTTTAAAAGTTAATTATATCATCAATGAATATGTTCCCATTAATCTAACTACTGAGTCTTGATTTTTAGTTCATTAGAAGAACAAATCACCTAATGATGACACTTGGCTAACCCGCTCTAGCATGGAGACCTTGGCCCTTCAATTGATAAAAGATTTCATAGATTTCAACTCTATAGATTAGAGTTAAATTGTGCTTGGAAAAGTTAATATAGCACATCAAGAAGATCAATAAAATCAATCTAAAGGTTTGATTACTAGAGCTTAGATTAAAGCACAAGAAAAATATTATAATAGGCCCTATTATAAGTTCCCAAGAAAAAACCTAATAAAGAGATGATTATAATAATATTTTAAATATATTTTATATTATAATATTTATTATATTGTATTTATCATTTATAAGCTTGTATATCTAGCCATGATATGAAGGAAGCATTAAAAAATGAGTGGTTGGAGCCTCTCTTTAATAAATGGCCACCAACCGTACCTTCCCCTCCCTTATTCCTTCCATTTTCCCTCCAAAATTCTTTGCCCTAGAGTCTTGTAATGCCTACAAATATGGGTTTAGATACTTGTAATTTCAGTTATTGAAAAAAATTTAAAACTTGCTCACTTAGATCATGGCTACTACAAAATTTAAAACAAATATACAAACTACTACAAAAGAAATACTACAATTAGCAAATAAAAAGAAATAAAAACATAAACAAAGAAAAACAAAAAAAATTCTTATTCTTTGTTTTTCTCCTCCTTTTCTCTTTTTCATTTTTTGTTGTTTGAGTTTGGCTAACAAAGGGCTAGAAATGTAGTGCTGCAAGATAATAAACATGGTTCAAACTTAGATTTTTGTGGCAGTTTTGGAACATATGAGCTTAGGATGAGTTAGAATTAGCCATATATAAAAATTGCTACTGTTGTTGGTCCATGTAGTGATCAAATATTCCCAGCCCCATACACCAACCACCCCTCATCATCTTTTAGCAAATAAAAAGAAAAACAAAAAATTCTTATTCTTTCTTTTTCTCCTCCTTTTCTCTTCTTCATTTTTTGTTGTTTGAGTTTGGTTAGCATAGGGCTAGAAATGTGGTGCTGCAAGAAAATAAACATGGTTCATACTTAGATTTTAGTGGCAGTTTTGGAACATATGAGTTTAGATTGAGTTATAATTACCCATATATAAAAATTGCTACTGTTGTTGGTCCATGTAGTGATAAAATATTCCCCACCCCATCCCCAATCCTCGACCTCATCTTTTGTCGCCACCTATTACTCTCCTTCACCCTATATTTTAGATTCAACACTTGCTCACTTAGATCATGTAGTTGTTCACTAATAGTCCTAATTCTCTCCCTAGATAAAGAAGCCCTAACAACTCCTCACTAGTGTCTCCTAAATCCCAAACCAAATCAAAAGGGCTTATATATAAGAAAGGGATGTCCACATTCTACAATATGGCTACCTTAATTCATATTTGAAATATAATTTTGTATGTTTTACCTACATTTATATATAAGTACTTTGAATTGAAAAATTTACCACAACCCTACTTGGTCATCTCATTAACATTCTCATGAGGTATTAATTTGAAAAAAAAATGAAATAATTCTAAGCTTGGTCATGCTATTTGTGGGAAGTTTATTAATTTTTTTTATCACTTCTTTTGTTAAGTGTTAGATTCCCAAATTATAAAGAATCTAACAATCTCATCAAATTGTGGTTTCCATTAGAATATGTGCATCAAATTTTATATTATGTAATTTATAAATCTGATTAATAATTATTACTATCATAGCTAACCCATTTTCACTTCATAATGACTCTCCCTCCTCTGCACCTTATCATTTACAAAAATTTCCCTAGCCACATGATTTATACTAGACTAATTATCACAGGAAAAAGATTTTCAACCCTTTTGAGTGATAATGCTCTCAAAATTTTCTCCTAGGACTAAAGAAGCTTTTTCAAGAATATGATTTTTATGAATAAGTGCAAAAGTGTACCATTTCTCTACATTGACACTAACTAACTTTCTCGGATCATAAGGCCCACCCTTCTTCCCCTTTTGAATGACTTTGATAGGCATGATTTCTAAGGGAAAAAGGTTGCAAGGAAGAGTTAAAGGATTATGCAAGGAACTCTAAATGTTTATGGAAAATGCTTAAGTAAACAATGGAATCAACTAAGCGGTCTACTTATAATGCTTTGTAATGTTGTGGTGTAGGTTACCTAGTGCCTAGGCATTGTACTTTCTTAATTTCTCAAGGGTAGTGCCATGATAATGCTAATGTAGTGCTTAGGTGCTAGTCAATAGTCAAGCATAATCTAGATTCTTGTAGAAAAGGCGGTAATATTCACCAAAATGAACCAGTAAATATAATTAGTGCACTACATTTTATGTCTAAAATTCAATTTATTAATTGAGTGCTATAGTGCTAAATGCTTTAACTATTTTAATATTTATGCTCATAATTATGCTTACTAGTTTCTCAAATTTGACCGACCATTGACTGTGACGCTAATCATCTCAGGCACTTTGATTTAGATGAAGAAACATATGGAAAAGTTTTTTATTTTTTTATCAAATACACAAAAAATATTACTACACTAATGAAATATAGCAATGTGGCATTGCATAGTACAATGCTTACATTGCAAATATATATTTTTAAAAATTTTAACAAAACTTTAATATAATATAAAATGCATAAACAAATAAACTACATAACACACAGATACACCATATGTTATCTCTCAAAAAGTGCTTGATTTTTAGTCATCAGCCTGATTGAGTCAAATCTTAATTACCCTCACTAGATATGAAACTAATTGGCTCCTTAATTTGATTCACTTTACCCCAAAATAGTGTTATATCTTTGACCGCTTATTTACTTTAAAAGTAGTCTAAGTTTTCAAGTCTAGAATGTTTATAGCATTATTTGGATAAACTTTAACAACTTCAATTTCTCTAGTAATAATTTTAACATAGAGTTAAATAATAAAATTTGCTATCTAGGCTCAAATTACTTCTTAAGAATCTTCTTATTATGCCATTTTAAAAATTTTTTATAAAATTCTAATATTTTTATGTGCTCTTAATCTTATCTCATCAAATTCATTGAAATCAAAGAGTTTTTCTCCCTACATACTTCATATTAAAATTAATTATAAGCAATAACTATCTTATGTCTCCCTCCATGTTTTATAACATTTATATTACAGTGGTGCCCGTGTCACTAACAATGACTCTAGAATTCCAAATATAGTAAAATATATTTCTTTAGGAATTTAAAAGCAACATTAGAATCATTCCTAAAAGTAGTTATTACTTCTATTTATTTGGAAACATAATCAACTATAACTAAAATATATTTAATTTTAAATGAAAGAATAAAAGATTCTATAAAGTCTATTCCTAATACATCAAAGATCTTAACCTCAAGCATATAATTCAAAGGTATTTTATGATGTTTTGAGATGCTCCCCAATTTTTGGCACCTATCACAATTCTTCACATATTCATAAGCATGTCTAAATTGGGAGCTAGTATAATGCACTTTGCAATATCTTTTCTACATCCTATTTCCTTCAAAATTCCTACATACTCAAAATCATGACATAACCTTAAAAGTTTATTTATTTCATAACATAGTACACATCTCCTTAAGATTTGGTCTGAACACTTCTTATATAGAAATTGTTCATCTCAAAAATAAAATCGCACATTATGTAAAATCTTTTTTTTTTGTTGATATGTTAACCCAAAGGTAAAATCTAACTTACTAAATAATTCATTATATCTACATACTAAGGAATAACTTTATGCTTAATTGTAAATAAGTGTTCTTTAGAAAATTCTTCGTAATTTCTCTATTGGACTTAAACTCTTCTCTTACTTCTAATGAAGATAAATGTTCAATTACATAATTTTATTATACCTCTTCTATCCTTAATATCTAAATTAATTTCTTGTAATAGAAGAACCCATCTAATCAATTTAAGTTTAGTATCTTTCTTATCTTCAAGATATTTTATTACAGTATGATTAGTATATACTTGACTTTAGCACCAACAAGATAAGGTCTAAACTTTTCAAAAACAAACACTACTACTAATAGCTTGTTTTCAGTTGCAGAATTATTCAATTCATTTTAATTAAGAGTTTTACTAGCATAGTAAATAACATGAAAAATCTTTTCATTTCTTTTGTTCAAGGATAATCACTATCATCAAATGACTATTCCAATCATGTGTTACAATGATAGGTGCAAAAATAATTTTAGTTTTTAACAAATTAAATGATTCTAAATAGTTAGAGTAAATACAAATGGTGTATCTTTGGACATCCTAGAAAACTCCATTCTTTTTACATTTATAGAAGGTGGCATTTTTTTCAATTATTTGAATCTTGCATTTATTAACTTCTATTTATGACTTAGATATCTATGATCAAGAACTATTTCTTCTTTAATCATAAAATGACACTTCTCTCAATTTAACACTAAGGTTTTCTCGTCACATCTCCATTAGACCATTTCTATGTTTTCTAAGTTGTTTTCAAATGTCACTCCAAATACAAAAAAAATCATCTATAAATACATTTATATAATTTCAATAAGATAAAAAAAAATATAGGCAATATACAATATTGAAATGTAGTAGGTGCATGATATAATCCAAAACGTCATTCTTCTAAAAGCAAAAGTATCATAAGAACAAATGAGTGGTTTTCTCTTGATCTTTAGATGATTTAATTATTAGATTATTACTTGAATAACCATCTAAAAAGCAATCAAATTGATTACTTGCTAGTCTATCTAACAACTGATCAATGAATTGTAAGGAAAAATGAATCTTCCAAGTGGTCTTGTTCAGTTTTAATTAGTTTATACAAATTCTCCAACATATAATTATCATAGTGGGTATGATTTCAATATTTTTATTTATCTTAATTACAATCTCATCTTTTTTAAGCACATAATGAACTAGAATAATTCAAGAAATGTTTGAGATAAGATAAAAAATACCAGCATCTAACCACTTCAATATCTCCTTTTTCACTACTTTCATAATTGAGTTAAGTCTTCTTTGGTTATCCAAAAATGATTTATAATTTTCTTCCATTAAAATTTTATGCATACATACAGTTGGGTTGATTCTCCTAATATTTTCTTTAGTCCAACAAAAATCCTTTTTATATTCTCTAAGCAGCATCAACTTGTCCTCTTGATTTTCACCCAAATCGTGGAAATAATTTTGGGGAAATGTTGATAATTTATTCAAAGTATGCATATTTTAAGTGAGTAGGAAAAGGCATTAAGTCTAACTTTAGTGCTTCTAAGATAGATGGCTCAAGACTAAAATTGCTAATAGACACTTTTAAAGACTCAAAATTTCTTTAAATTATCTAAGGGTAGATTTAAAGAATTGAATATATTCATTCTCTTCGTCATCCTCAACTGAGGCTTATTCAAATGGATCTGCAATCATAAATATCTCCAAATCCTCTACTACACTTTCGTCACTATGTCCTATACTATAACACTCTCCATTTCAATCATTAAGAAATTTTATAGAATTAAAAATATTTTATGTGATTTCTTGATCTTGAACTCTCATAGTTAATTCCCTCTTTTGCACATCTATCATTATTTTTCTACTTTTAGATAGTTCTTCCTAAGATTAAAAGAATCTCTTTATCTTCTTTCATATCCAACACAATGAAATTAGTAGAGAATATAAATTTGTAATCCTTAACTAATACTTCTTTAGTCAAAGATATTTCAATTAACTAATGCACTTCATCTAATCTTAATTTCTTAAATATAGGAAATAACATTAAATTTATATTATCTTCTAAATCTCACAATGCCTTCCTAAAGATTTTATCTCTTATAGTACATAATATAGCAAAACTATTTGGGTCTTTAAGTTTTTCAGGTAAATTTCTTTAAATAATAGCACTATAATCTTCTATTAATAGTACAATTTTATTTTTCTCCAAATTTTCCTTTTTTATAAACTTTATCTTTTGTGAATTCATCATGTATTGGCATTTGTTTAAAGGCTTCTACAAATAAAGTATATATGGAAAATTTCTTAAATATATTTAGAAAATTTGAAAACTATTTATCTAAATTTTATTTTTGGAAGTCATTGTGGGAATAGGGGTTGGGGTCTCTCTCTCTCTCTCTCTCTCTCTCTCTCTCTGCTCTTAGTCTTTTTTTAATTTCTCTCAAATTAATCTTCTTTCTTTTCTTCATCTAAATCATTTAAATCTTCAATTTTATTGTCTAATTTCTTATCCTCTAATTTTACTTCTCCTTGCACTTTTCCAATTCTCAATTTTATAACATTACATTGTTCTTTACTCTTTTCTTAGAATTATTCCAATGTTACTAGGTAAAGTACCTTGGGATCTATTAGTTAAATTACAAGCCAATTGCCCTAATTGAATTTTTAAATTTTGAATAGAGGTAGCTTGACTTTGTAATTAGATCCCCATTTGTAACACTAATTCTCCTAATGAAGTTTTTTTTCCTAAGGTTGATTTTGAGGAGGATATCCAAATGGAAATTGGAGGTCTATAATTTTGATTATTAAAATCTTTATTATTCCAATCTCTTGTAATTTTATTTTTACTTAAAGTTTAATTATTTTTCAATAGAAAATTAGGGTTATTTTCTAACTAAGTTGTAAGTATTTGAGAAGGGATCCTTGGGTCTATTGGCTACATAATTAAGCATCTTTAATTCTTGGTTATCATGAATGTTTCACCAACAGGATTACTAGGAGTAAAATTTTCACTAATCCCCAAACAATCTAGCTTCTTAAACTTAGTAGCTACATGTGAAGTCAACATGAAGATTGCATCATCCTGCATACTACCTACCTCTTATGGTTTAGTCTATTTGATGGGCACTGAAAATTACTAGTAGTTATCTTTTCAATTAAAGCATAAGCTTCCTCTAAGAGTTTAGAGACTATCTCGAGCTGTAACATCTATAATGATTTTAAGGGGCCTGACTAAGCCATTATAAAATGATTGAATAATCAACCAATTAGGCAAAGATTTATGTGGAAATTTCAATATTTTATTTTATATCTCTTTCATGCCTCATAAATTGATTCATTTTTCATTTGAATAAATGATGTGATGTCATTCCCAAGCTTAGCAGTCTTTGAAGATGGAAAATACTTTGCTAAAAATGTTTGAGCTAATTCATTCCAAGTAGTGATATCTACTTAGGGCAATGAATTTAATCATATTTTAGCTTTATATCTAAGTGAAAATGAGAATAACCTAAGTGTAATGGCATCATCACTAACCCCATTGCACTTAAAGGTCCCACTGATCTTTAAAAATTAGTTATATGCATACTAGGATCTTCAATAGGTGAATCTCCAAATTGAGAATTTTATACCATTTGAATTATTAAAGGTTTTAGCTTAAAATTACTAGCTTGGATTTTAAGTCTATTAATACTTTAATGCACTCCATCTATTAACACCATAATCTCTAGGTTGTCTTGGATGATCTACTTCTCTTGCTTGATTAGCCACTTTCAAATTCTAAGTTGACTTTTTTTCTCTTTCCGAAGCTTCTTACAAGTTCTTTCAATCTTTAAGTATAACTTCAATAATTTCAAAATTTTATCTCTATGCATATAACAATTAAACACAAGTGTAAGAAAAAAATGACAACACATAACAAGCTCAAAGTACAAGTCAACTAAATAAAGTTAACACAAATAAGCTAAATTAGAAATAGTTAAGTTAGACTAATATCAATGTAGTGTAAATTTTTGGTCGATCCCTAGCATCGACATCAGAAACTTGATCATGCAAGTGCATATCTCATTCAAGTAATATAAAAATAAGTATAGTATCATTCCATAGAGGATCTTTTTTTTAAATTAAAAATTATTAAAATATTAATTTTATAATAAAATATTTTTTATTCAGCTAAGTCAATACCGTAGAAAAGGCTAAATTATTAAAAATTATAAAATCTAATTTCAAAAATACGATTTGTTTTTAAATTTTTAGAAACTATGCTCTAAATTTATGAAATGTTAGTTATTTTTATATAACATGAAATTATAAGTTTAAATTCTGTAGTTGTCAATGAGGAGCATTTTGATCTTTCCATCTATACATAGATCAAAAGTCATAACCACTACAATTAATTGATTTTATTCCAATATACTAATAAAATAAGTGACTATAATATTCTCCATATTATTTTTCTTAATTGTTCCACTAGGAATCTCCCAAAATCTTTAGTTTAGACTATATTTTGACGTTGTAATTGGCAAGATCAAAAGAAAATAATGCTTGAGGAAAGCAAAATAATATTAATTATTAAAGAAAAAACAATTTTCTTATATATTAAACTCACATCATAATATATACAAAATAACATAAGAGAATCATATATCCGAAGCATTATCAATTCAGTTGTTCAAACTAGAAAGAGAGAGCATTGGCATGTCATAAATGTGTGAGAACATTTGTGATATATCAAAAGAAAGAAAAGATAGAGCTCAGTAGGGTCTTTTAAGTTCTTCTTAATCAAACTCCTTTGCCTCCCACTATGAATCCCCTTCTATTAGATCTTCTTCTACTTAAATCATCAACATGATTAACACACGAATAGTATGATGAACAACACTCTAATACACTTCACTAACATATATGACACTCATACACACTAACATATATGACACTCACACACTGGTCAAAACTCTTTCCCAATGCAAATGAATTTTTTTATTGTAATAGTCTCCCCCTAATAGCTGTCCCCACATCATTTTAAGTAACTCTCTTGAACTACTCTAGAAACTCTTTGAAATAATTGCTAAACTTATTTGAAACTAATTTGTTAGGCTGTAGCATTAGGCATTGGGTTTATGTGTCCTGGCACCACAGAGCTAATCCTTCAGTGCTTTTGTGCTCTGCTTACTATATTTTTGCTTAAATTGAGGCTGTTTGATAACACGTCACTAATTTTTAAACACTTAGGCACTTTATTTGCTATCTTTGACTCTTATATACTAAAAAGGTCTAAATCTCGAGAACTATTATGCTAATTTTCTAGTGCCAAGGTGCTTTTGTTAATGTCTTTAACCTGTAAATTAAAAGAAATGAGGAATCATAGCATTGGTCATCTAGTGCCAAATTATACTTATTATCTTTAAACAAATTTTAGGCTTCTTTGTGCTCCTTCAAGCGTCGCAACACTACAAATGCAATGCTTAAATGCATTACTTACTATCTTGAAGTCCAAATTTGTGCTCATATAGCATCACATCACCAATTATTTAGTGCATAGGCATCGACCTTACTATCTCAACACCAAAGTTTTCTTCATTACAACACATAGGCATCAATCATCAAACTTTGAATTTTTCATCTTTTAACTTCAAATGAGAATTTGCTATTAAAAGATATAAAATTACTGAAAATAATTGCATCTTAATATCAATTAAGCATAAATATGCCAATGAAAATAAAAAATTACTATATATATATATATATATATATATATATATATATATATATATATATATATATATATATATATATATATATATATATATATATATATATATATATATATATATATTGTTTAAATTGTTTTTGCATTCTCACTTTTTTATTTTGTCACAAAGTCTTGTATTTGGCATATAGTCTGTTATGAGGTTTTCATTTTTTATATTTTTAAATGAGAAAAGAAAACATATTATAAATATATTGATTGAAAAATATTCAATCTTAAGGTTTAAAACTTTCATTTGAGTAGATCTAAAACTAAATATATGGAGTGTAATTTTAGTTATAGAAGGTCTAATAGCAAAGTGGTGACAAAGGGTGATCAAGTCATTAACAATAGCAAACATTTTTGATATATTGGGTTTATTGTTCAAGGTGATTGTGATTTAGATGGGATGTTATTAGTAGAACTCAAGTTGGATGACTAAAGTGGAGGAATGAATTGAGCCTATTGTGTTATAGAAAAGTACTGCATAGAGTCAAGAGAAAATTTTTTAAGAAGGTGGTGAGACCTGTAATACTTTATGGTGTAGAATGTTGGCCAGAGAAACATAAAATTACGTTAACTATTGTAGAGATGTGGATGCTCAAGTGGATGAGCGATTTTACACTCTTAGAAAAAAATGAGAAATGAATGTGATAAGGTTGGAGTTGGTCTGGTTGTCGATAAAATTGAAGAGAGCCACATTAGATTATTTGGTGACATAAAATGTCGGCCGTTTAATGACCTAGTTAGGAGAATAAATGTTTTAGATTTTGCCTGTTAAGAAAGGTATAGGTAGTCCTAAAAAGACTTGGTTAGGAAGTATATAAAATGATCTTAATTTATTATGTTTAAATGAGAATATGACACTTAATAGAATACATTTGAGAAAAAAGATTCATGTAGCCAACCACGTAGTGACAAAGGCTTGTTGTTGTTGTTGTTGTTGTTGTTGTTGTTTTTGTTAGCCATTGTATTGAAAAATTATCATAATGCTAATTACAAATAAACAGATATATGAACATGTAAATAATTAATAAATATTTAGTAAAAATAATAAAATGGATTAAAATAATACGTTTAATTCAAAAACTAAAGAATATTTATGCATATTGCTTACTTATTGATTCTATTGAGCATGCTAATGTTGTGTTTTTAAAAATCACATTATTTTTAAAGAACTAATAATAAATTTGAGATATTTTTAGTGTTTCTAAATACAACTATTATGGCCAAATATATTTACTTCAAATAAAAATATAAAGAAAATAAAATTAAATAAATATTGGAATAGTCAAAATTTATTCTATGCAAACAAAAATTTTGTTCTACATATTTGTTTAAGAAAAGTGTCACTTAGCTTACAGATTATAATTAACTTAATGTGAAACAAGATATTTGTTCCAATGTTTGTTAAGAAGTCATGACTAATTGTGATTTTAAAATTTATTTTCCATGGAATAAAACTAGAGAAAAGAATACACACACACACACACACACACACACACACACACACACACATACATTTAAGACACTAATAAGCAAGTTTATCATCTTAACATTAAACAAAATCTTACAAACTCACATATAAGACATAGGGTTCTTTAAAAAGAAAATATTTGAAGGGATAAAGCCATAGGGATTAGCTGTGTTAAAGTGATGCCACTAATTTGAGTCATATAATATAAAGGATTACCATTTTCACAACTATAGATGGTATTAATATGATGTATGCTTGAACTCTGGAAGCTATCTTTCATAATACCACTAATGGTTAGATAGTATAAGGGATTACCATTTTACAACCAGAACATATTAATATGATGTATACTTAAAAATTATAAGCTATCATTCATAATAAAGTATGAGTCTTAAGATATTTGAGTCATCAGTAGATAATTATGAGTAGATGTCTTAATCACATTTTTTATACAAGGGAATATCATGTGAACATAATAATGAACTCTAAATTTTTATAGTTGGCATACATCATATATTGATAGTGCTAGGAATATAAGGTATTAGAAGTAAATTCATGATCTTGAATAATGCTTTTTAAAGATACAACATAATAAGAATAGATATACGAGAAAAGTACAAACATAAAAATGCACATATTATATTATACATGGAAAATCCCATAGAATTGGTAAACATTATGCATAGAGGAGAAGAATGCACTATTCAAAGAGTGATTATAAAGAGATGCTAGCAATGCTCTTTTGACCAAAAATAAATCCCACACTCACTTTACAAAATCTTAGAAAAAAGAGTTAAGTTTTTTGCGACAAGTGAAGGGTATTTATGAAGTTCTACAAGACCCTTTTTAAGAAAATACTCAAAAAAATGGGAAAATAAAGTAAGAGCAAATGTATTGCAAAATAAAGACTATAATAAAATCAATCTAATGGTAGAAGCCTACAATTAGTGTGCTTATACATGTCAACTAAAGCAACAGCATAAAGATTGCAATCTAAATATCATAACAAAATCAATCTAATGGTGGAGGCTCTTGAACTATGTGTTTATACTTTCTAACTAAAAGCAAGTGGAATCTACAAAATTCAAGTCACAAATTTAATAATATCCACCTTAACATAAATTTCTAGGCTAGAAATATAAACCTTTGACATAACAATCTCTCATCTTCCACATAACAATAAGCATCTGCCTAATCTAAGCAATGCTTAGGATTAGAAATATAAAGTGGACATTCTTTGAAAAGTTTCATTATATCGGATCAAGCAGCAAGGGCTATTTTCATACCAAGAATGCCCCGTGCCCCACACCCCTCCAAATTTGAAAACTTCTTACTTATCTGAGAAGTGGTTCTTGTAGAACTTCAATTTTCTAGTGTTATGCCCATAAGAAGAGCTCCTATAAAATTCAATGAAACCTTTATCCCTTCATATTCCCAAGAAGTGTGTGCCATAACTGAGTAGCTCCATGTCAAGTTGAAAATGTGGGATCTTCATCAACTTTATGACCCTATAAGATATACTAACTCACAGACTACCCCATCATCTTAATAAGGTTGTCTCTACTAATCTTCATGACTCTTCTTTAATAGGTGTACCTATATCTCTTGGCATCAAGGGCACTCATGAAAATAAGTTTTCTCTTCAAATTTGGGACATGCTTGATAATATGAAAGTTATGCTGACACCATCAGACATCTTTACCTTGGCTACACCAACACCAAATACCTTATAAGATGCGTTGTTTCCCATAAGCACCTTGCTTGTAACCATAATTTTATATATTAATAACTAATCTCGATGGGGACACATATGAAATGTGCAACTAGAATCGAGGATCCATTCCTCACAGGACTTATGGCCATTAATACTAGTAATAGAAAGATTATCATCACAAAAATCTTTTACAATGTTAGCTTTATCAGATAGTTTTTCTTTTTGACTAGAGATGGCTTTCTCCTTATTTGGTAACTTGAAGCATTAAGATTTAATGTGCCCATTCTTCTTGCAACATCGATAGAATTTATCTTTATTATTGGTATTATATTTCCTTGATGCTTCACTACTAAAACTCGACTCATGAATTCTTACATGAATAAGAAGACCATCTCCTTGTGGTTCAGATATTTTAACTTCTCCTTAGAAAGCAAAGCCTCGTACACCTCATTCAATGTCAATGAGTCTCAACTTTTAAAGACAATGTCTTTTAAGGTCAAATATGAGGAAGACTATGAACAAAAAAGAATTAAAACCAAAAATTTCTCATCATGCTTCACTTTCAATGTTTCAGATGATTTCTTTAAAAGCATTTAAATGATCTTCTAGAGAATTACCTTCCAATAAATAGTGGGAGTAGAGCTACTACTTTAGATGTAACTTACTTGTTAAGGTCCTCGCCATGTATAATTGTTCCAATCTTGTCCAAAAGGCATCATTAGTTTTCTCTGATAGAACATCTTATAAATTTGATTTGAGAGAAAGAGATGAATAATAGGAAGTGCTTTTTGAGTCTTATACTATTTCTTCTTCAAAGACCAACATGAATGTATATAATCAAACCCCGATAAAGTATCATCTAGATCAATTTGAGCAAAAATAGCCCGCATCTTTGCTTATCACAATAAAAATTTGGTGTTGTGATCTAAAGTGGAATATCGTACTTCATGGTCATTATCTTCAAAACTCTAAAATAAAAGAGCATGATTCTCTAATACCACTTATTATGAATATTAGGTAACAAAAAATAAAATTAGGCTTATGAATAATTTGAATGTATAACGTAAAAGCGATACATTAGAAAACAATACTGAACATGAAAAACACACTAAATTTTTCATGGAAATCTCTTAGAGTAAAATGACACTGGGAGAATAATGGACTAATCAAAGAGGTATTATAAAAGAGAGAAGCGGTTGGTTCAAGAATGCACTAAAAAATCTTCTTTAAAGACCAAAAATAAATCCAACACTCTCTTTACAAAATCTCATGAAGAATAGGTTGTTAAGTCTTGTTTACCAAATGAAGGGGTTTTATAGAATTCTATAAGACCCCTTACAAGGAAATACTTAAAAAAGGGACTAAGAAAGTAGAAGCAAATTCTAAGGCTATAAAAAAATCAATCCAATGGTAGAGGCCTTTGATCAGTGGGCTTATACTTTTCAACTAAAGCAAGAGCACACAATTGTAAGCTAAAGGTTACAATAAAATCAATTCAATGATAGAGGCTTGTGATCCTTGTGCTTATACTTTCCAACTAAAGGCAATTGAGACCTACATAAATTCGAGTCACAAATTTAAGATATACATAATAGATGATGATTAATCGGGAATGTTGAAAGTCACATGCTTGTCATTGATCTTCTTAGTTATTATTTATAGGATAGAGGATTAATAATAATATAAGTGGATGTTAGATATTTTTTTGGCCGAATGTTAGATATTAAAGTTGGCAAATGTAGGTTTTTAGCTTTCCTACATTTCATTTTGACAATCTTTATGTTGATCGTTTGAATGTTCTCATAGTTGTAATAGAATTATGGGGGATTTATTTGGCAAGTCGGCTTATGTTAATTGTTTGAATCCTCCTTTAGTTGCTAATTTTTGCATCGTGTATGGAAAGCGGTAGCTTTAGGAAATATTATTGAAATGATTACATCTGATTTTCCAGCTGGTCTTTTGTTGGAGCTCATGTGTTTAACAACGATCATATATATTCCTCACAGTCAATATTTATAATCCATATAAGCTAATAAAAAATGTTATGTATGAGTTGACATTTTTATGAGGATGATGTTCTCACATATTTTATATCAAGAATGTCAAATTTTTAAATGAAAGCAATGCTATGGTGGACAATTAGTAATTTTTGTAATGTATGGCATGAATCAATGTTAGAGTACAATGGGAAAATTAGTTTATCTCTATTACATGGAGTTGTCAAAAACATTCATAATAAAATATGGTGTAAAAATACATAATCGATTTGATTGTCCAACAATGATCATATGCTTAGAAGAAAAAAACTTGTATTATTAAAAATAGAATTTAAAAATAAATTATCTATTATCAAAAGATAAATTTAATTTGGCATAATTTAGAAGTTGCTTATTGAAAAGGATTTTTTGATAATTTATTTAACTCTATGATTACAATAAAAATAAAAATAACATAATAGTAAGAAAATTTAACTTTGGAGGTTATTATAAAAGAGGAGACCTAGAGCGGTGGGAGTAAGCATACTTAGGGGTGTAAACGAGCCGAGCTTGAGCGAGCTCTTGTTAGGTGTTGAATTTGAAATTTTTTCGTGTTACTGTGTTGAAATGACTAAATTTCGTGTTCGGCTCGTGTTCGAAATGACTCGAAATTTCACTGTTCGTGTTCGGCTCGTTTGAAAATCGATTTGTTCGTGTTCGGCTCGTGTTCGAAATTGACTCGAAATGCAATAATCCAAAAAATTTCTATGAAGGAGGATTTGAACTTGGGCCAATTTTTTGGCATAACAAAAGTTCTAACCACCAAGCTATACTTATATTTGTGATAAATAAATGTGTTTGTATATAATAATAATAATAATAATAATAATAATAATAATAATAATAATAATAATAATAATAATAATAATAATAATAATAATAATAATAATAATAATAATAATAATAATAATAATAATAATAATAATAATAATAATAATAATAATAATAATAATAATAATAATAATAATATAATAATAATAATAATAATAATAATAATAATAATAATAATATAATAATATAATATAATAATAATAATAATAATAATAATAAATAATAATAATAATAATAATAATATAATAATAATAATAATAATAATAATAATAATAATAATAATAATATAATAAAATAATAATAATAATAATAATAATAATAATAACAATAACAATAATAATAATAATATAATAATAATAATACAATAATAATAATAATAATAATATAACAATAATAATAATAATAATAATAATATAATAATAATAATAATAATAATAATAATAATAATAATAATAATAATAACAATAATAATAATAATAATAATAATAATAATAATAATAATAATAATAGTAATAATAATAATAATAATAATAATAATAATAATAATAATAATAATAATAATAATATAATAATATAATAAAATAAAATAATAATAATAATAATAATAATAGTAATAAATAATAGTAATAAATAATAGTAATAAATAATAGTAATAAAATAATAATAATAATAATAATAGTAATATAATAATAATAATAATAGTAATAAATAATAATAATAATAATATAATATAATTTTTATTTGAAATTTAAATCTAGAAAATGATCGAACAAATGATTGTTATTATTCATGTTTATATATCGAAATGAAATGTTCGTTATTAGTTTAGTTACGAAACTAAAATATAACGAATATATTTTTCAAAAACTTTTGACAGTAGCATACTAAATGCTAAATTATTGTCTTATATTATATTACAGAAGAGTGTATGTCAATTGGTGTAATTTTTGAAGATGCTAAACGTATTCACATCCAATTTAAGTAGATATAATTTAATTTTATGTTAGGAACATTTACAAATAGTTTTGATATATTTTGAATTTTATAGATTTGAAAGAATTTTTATTACATTTTTGATGAAAATATAATAACTTTTTTTTTAAAAATACTCTTTTGAAATTTTGATTATAATTTTGTTGGATCGGGAATGTCATTTGGAGTAAAAATAGTATGATAGTTGGTTATTTTATGATAACTATTGTTGAGGTATCAAGAAAAAACTTGAGTCCAAAATTCGCTTATGCAGCAATTTGCTGTGGCCTTTTCTCTTCTTGTGCTGAATATAATGTTTATCCAAATTTCAACAGGTTGGATTCTGGTCCTTCGCAAAACTATAAACCCATAAAACACTTTATTTTAAACGAAATTTCTATACATATATTTAAAAAATTATTCCAATGTCTTAAGTGCATATCTATTGTTTATGTCTCTTGTAAATAGTATCCAACAGTAGCTTTTTTTAAGCTAAATAGAGCACCAAAAAGATCATTCTCACCTGCTAGCAAATCAGTGAACGAAGCCAGTGAACTAAAATCCTGTGGAATTAAAACACTTAAACACTTCAAATTGGGTCAGATCATCCTGCTGTTATAGGTAGCAGCAGTAGGCACTTGGAGAGACTACGTGTTGCCAGGTGAGCTGCCGAGAGATGAATTTACGGACTAAGCATTTAGATGAAGTTGCATAAAATTTGATTGGAATATGGCAATGAAAATATGAATATTATTGCATATAAATATAATAAGAATTGAGAGCTTGACATGATCACTGTTATATTTCATTTCATTGACATCATAGTATTTTCGAGTTATCATGAGTAAAACTAATTTTAAGCTACTCTCCCTTTGTCATTTGGTTAATTTGTCATTATTAGGTTTAAAAAGTAAAATTAATTTAAATTTAAGGTGACATTCAGGTACTAATAATAAAACACAAATCTCACTTTTATCAACCTAAATTCAAAAGAAAAAAAAATAATTTTCATCACTTTATAAAAAAAGTAAGATTAATTTTAATCTCAGAAATAATATTCAATCGCTCTGAAATAAAGAAATCTAAAAACTAAAAAACTCATCTCTCATACTGACACTATGGAAAGACCAGCCATGCCGACCTTCTTGAAAGGGAAGCAAGGAAAAATAATTTGTAGGCATTCTGCAGAATGGAAAAATAAATAAAAGCATATGCGCTGGTGCATTCATAGCCATATCTACGATATAAGAGACCAAGAGACATCGAGAGCACTTCCTTGCTTGCCGCTTCTTCTTTGTCTCGGGACATAATAAATGCCAGTTGAGACCCATAACAATAGTCGCAGAGGATGCCTCATCTTAATAGGTCTGAAAAGTGGACTTGTGATACCTGCCTCCTGAAATTGTATCGTTTGGGGCAATTCTGTAGTAGTATTTTGACAAGCTCATGTGAACTAGTTGATCTACCTTAACAGTGCTTCAGTACTTTGTGGATCATAGACAGAGAATGATTTGCTAAAGCCAAAGTAGACCATACCTATTGGCATGATAGGTTTAGTTTCACCCATTTTTTATTTGAAGTTCTTGAACAAAATTGATTTTACATCTTAGAATTTAAAATGTTTAACACTCTTATTGAATGAATATAGATGAATTGGTTGCTAAAGTTGGTGTTGACAATGATGCATGGATGTAATGTAAAACATTGTTTAGAAATGAAAATGATCTCTAGTTCTGTAAGTGAATGTTTATTTTTATAATTGCAAATATAGCAAAAGTGATCATTTAGTGTTAAATATCAGTACTTTAAACCTTTGGGAGAATTGAGGGGCATGTTCAGAACTCGTTGATATACAAATATTAAAAATAATTATATTTTGATTAATGAAATTGACTGAAAACTTTGACTATGAATATAGGTGCAATATTAGAAAAAAAGTTATGTTTGGGAAATGGAATTGGGCACACAGAATCAATTTGAAAGTAGTCATTAGTCTCTTCCAGAAAAGAATAATGGCAAGATAAGTGCAGTTATCAGTGTAAACGAGCCGAGCTTGAGCAAGCTGAATATCTGTTCATGTTAAACTTGTTTATATATTTTTTGTTTGAAATTGGCTTGTGTTCAAAATATTTCGTTAATAGAGTGTCCGTGTTTAGCTTGAAAAGTTGTTCGTGTTCGTTTTAAACTCGTGTTTGGCTCAAAAAATTTTACTATTTTTAAAATGATAATTTTTATTAATTTTAATTAAAAATTTTAAAATCCTTCTAATAAGTATAAACTTCATTATTTAATTGAATCATGTACAATTTATTGTAGATAAGAAATAAGTAATACCTAATTACAAATCGAACAACAAAAGATGTATAATATACACATTTATTTAATAAATAAATTATCTTTACTGAAAATGTTTATAACATGTTAAATCTCTAACTCATATAATTACAACTGATAATAATAAATCCAACATAAAACTTTACATGATTATATATGATCAACAATTTGATTCAATAAAAATCAAAAGTACAATAATACTTAATAACTACTATATACCAAATAAGAAGTATATTACAATTTATATACTTACATAATTACAATAGTGATCCTCCAAGGCTTCAACATCCTTTAATCTTCAAATTAGTAATCTCTTAACTCTTCATAATCCATTATTCAATAGAGCTAATTATTGTATAGTTGCACTAGTGATAAATCTGCATTTCATGTAAGCAAAACTAACCAAACAAATATATAAAACATTAATGAATGGACTCAAAAAATAAAATTAAGTAATCATTGATGATAGCTTTAATTTAAATTTAAAACTGCAAAAAAAATTAGTAAAAGTGCATTTGAAAATTAAAAGCATAGTAAAACCCAAAAATTATAGTGGAAAAAAAATCTCTTGAAATTTTATCATAAGCTTTCTCTAAATCAATAAATATCATATGTAGATCCTCCTTACTATACTTCTCCATCAAACCTCTTAACAAATGAATAGCATCTATAGTAGATCTACCTAGCGTGAAACTAAACTGATTGTGAGAAAATTTTATATCACATCATCACCTATGCTCAATTACTCTCTCCCATAATTATATTTTGAATAATGAAATTGACTGAAAAACTTTGACTGTGAATATAGGTGCAATATTAGAAAAAAAAAGTTATGTTTGGGAAATGGAATTGGGGGCACAGAATCAATTTTAAAGTAGTCATTAGTCTTTTCCAGAAAAGAATAATGGAAAGAAGATAAGGTTATTAGCTTGAGAGCTTGAATATCTATATGTTAAGCTTGTTTATATATTTTTGTTTGAAATTGGCTTGTGTTCGAAATATTTCGTTAATAGAGTGTCCGTGTTTAGCTTGAAAAGTTGTTCGTGTTCGTTTTAAACTTGTGTTCGGCTCAAAATTGGCTCGATTTACTATTTTTAAAATGAAATTTTTTATTAATTTTAATTAAAAAATTTAAAATCCTTCTAATAAGTATAAACTTCATTTTTTAATTGAATCATGTACAATTTATTGTAAATAAGAAATAAGTAATGCCTAATTACAAATCGAACAACAAAAGATGTATAATATACACATTTATTTAATAAATAAATTATCTTTACTGAAAAAGTTTATAACATGTTAAATCCCTAACTCAATAAATATCATATGTAGATCCTCCTTACTTTCTCTATACTTCTCCATCAAACTTCTTAACAAATGTATAGCATCCATAGTAGATCTACTTGGCATGAAACTAAACTAATTGTGAGAAACTTTTATATCACATCATCACCTATGCTCAATTACTCTCTCCCATAATTTTAATATATGACACATTAACTTAATTCTTTTATAATTTGCACACTCTTGTGCATCACCTTTATTCTTAAATATAGGAACCAACAAACTCTTTCTCCACTTATCTAGCATTTTTTTAATCTTTAAAATAACATTAAAAGAGATTTGTAAGCCAACAAATAATTATTGATCTCTAAACATTTCCACTTCCATTGAATATCATCGTCCTCGTTATTCCACATTTCATTTTCTTTAAAGCTTCTCTAACTTCAAATTTACTAATACGATATTAAAAACAAAATTCTCTGTTTTTGTTTAGGGTATTAAGGTTGTTAAAATCAACCATATTTTCAGATCCTTCATTAAAAAGTTTATCAAAATACCTCATCCACCTATTTTCAATATCCTTTTCTAAGAAAAGTACTTTATGATTTTGATCCTTAATATACCTCACTTGAACTAGATCTTTATTTCTCCTATCTCTTTGGTTGGCTAGCTTATACATACATCTTTTATCTTCTTTGCTATCCAATCTATTGAATAAATCACTAAAAGCTAAATTTTTTAATCATATATTGCTTTCTTAGAATCTCTATGGGCCACTTTATATCTTTCCCAATTCTCTGAGTTTTACATATAAACAAAGTTTTATAATAATGCTTTTTATTTTTTCTTTTTTTTTTTTTGACACCACCATCAACTATTTTTATTAAAATAAGATTTTTCTTTTAATTCTCCAAGCCCATTTTTTTGCAACTTGTAATTATTCACTTTTCTACCTCACATAAACTCTTAGCTTCTTTATGAACATCCCAAATTCTAAGCTCTTGTAGTTTGGTCTTAAAATATTTTTATTGGTCTTCTTTAAGTGCTCCCATTTAATCTTAGGAAAATAATTTGATTTGTTTTTCATCCTCCAATCTTTCATCTTAAAATCTAAAACTAATAGTTAATGTTGGGTACTTTAACTTTCACTTGGAATGACCTTACAATCTTTACATTCTAAACAATCTATTTTTCTTATCAGAAAACAGTCAATCTGTATTTTACTTGATCAATTTTTATAAGTAATAATATGCTCATCTCTTTTCTTAGATAAAGTATTAGCAACTACAGAATCATAGGCTAAAGAAAAATCTAAAATAGTCATACATTCTTCATTAATCACTCCAAATCCATAGCCACCATGAATACTTTTAATATCTTCTAGCACTCTACCAACATGTCCATTTAAATCTCCTCTAATAAATACTTTTTCTTCAAGAGGTATCTTTTATATTAATCCCTTTAATTCATTCTAAAAATTATATTTTTAGCCTACATCCGAACCTACTGAGGAGCATAAACACTTATATAACATTGATAATCTTAGTATCAACAATAATCTTTAAAGCTATAATTCTATCTCCATATCTATTAATATTTATAACATTATCTTTCAAACTTTTATCTATAATCACACCCACACCATTTCTAATTCAACTTCTACCTGAATACCAAAGTTTAAAACCTAAACTATCAAAGGAGAACATATAGATCAAACTTATATCTCATGGAATGCTAGTAAGGTT
This sequence comes from Cymbidium sinense, assembly GCA_021442155.1. NCBI lineage: Eukaryota > Viridiplantae > Streptophyta > Magnoliopsida > Asparagales > Orchidaceae > Cymbidium > Cymbidium sinense. The sequence goes on from CM038224.1 coordinate 39,550,305, forward strand.
AGGACAATGCTAGTAGGGTTAGGGCAATGCTTGCATTGTAAGCATGGGTCAGACTTACATCAATTAAAAAGCCTTTAGATTAGACTTACATCCCTTTAGAATACTAGTAGGTTGTTCGCATAGTGAATGGATAGATTGGACTTACATCCATTAGAAAGCCAAGTTTATAGGGTCGTTTGTGTGGAAACCGATTTGCACTTACATCCCTTCAATGCCCATAAGGTATTTTGGCATAGATTTGACTTACATCCCTTTAGAATGCCATTATGGTGTTGCATGGCAAACCAATTAGACTTACTTCCATTTGGAATACCATTAGAGTGATGGCGAACAAATAGATTAACTTGGCTTACATCCATTGGAATTCCATTAAGATGTTCACATAATGAATGAATAGATTAATTAGACTTACATCCATTAGAATGCCATTAGGATGTTCGCATAATGAACAAATAGTAGGATGTTCGTATAATGAATAAATCGATTAATTGGGCTTACATCCATTGGAATGCGATTAGGATGTTCGTATAGCGAACAAATAGATTAACTAGTTCACATAGAAAACCAATAGATAAACTGGGTTTACATCAATTGGAATGCTAGATTTATAGGTTGTGGGCTGTGCTTGCATTATAAGGACGGGTTGAACTTACATCAATTAGAAAGCTATTAGATTGGACTTCCATCTCTTTAGAATGCCATCAAAGCGTTCACATGATGAATGAATAGATTACACCCATCAGAATGCCAGCAGGGTGCATGATGAACATATATATTAATAAGATGTTTATGTTGTAATCATTAATTTATAGTTCTAAGGGTCAATGCTTTGGTGCTAAAAATATCGCATCATGCTTATGCTAATGCAAGTAAAATGGGGCCTTAGCGTAGTAATCGTATCATTATGGGGAATTCATATATAAAAAAAAATGAGGGTTCAATGCCTCAGCACTATAACTCTGGCACTATAGCGCTTAAGATGGTAGAAGATTGAAATAATTGGATCAGGTTAACCAGTTGATCGGTGCTTTGGCATTAGATTCGACACTGCAACACCAGTCATAAGTTGATTAAGGAAATCTGGCAGGTGGACATGCACTTTAAATGGGAAAAGGATAAACTTTTTGACCAGCTCTGCAGCACTACATCAATGTATGGCCTCGCTTTTTGCATGTTGTCAATTACAAAATTATTTATCATAATTAATAATAAATGCTCTTTTGATAAGCACAATAACCATTTTGACTGGGTGATCAGTGCTTAGGCGTTACATGCTCAGCGCCACAGCGTCGATCCTGCATCTTAGAAACTGAGAGGTTAGCACTTTGGTACTAGGACCAATCCATAAATAAGACTCATAAGCTGCAAAATTTTCATTCTAAAAGGATTTAATGCCTTTCTAGAGTTCTCTTGCATCTTTTCCTCTCTTAGCTTTTATTTTATTTTGTGAAAGCTAACATTCCAGCCAAGTATGTCAGCAAGTGCAAGAAGAGGGCGGCTATAAGCGGCTCTATAAGCGACACTAACATGTTTGTTAGTGTCAAGGCAAAGGAAAGATACCTCCATGCTCTCTTGCACAAACAACTCATCTTAGAGAGGAGCTTCTTGAATCCGGGAGGGAGCATGAATATGATTATCAATGAGCGAAAGCCTATGACATCATATCTTGCATCGTCCTCATGGTGTTGGAGTTCTTTACCAATGCAAAGGAGCACTAGAACAATAGAGTTTTCATCTAGGGAAAACTATTAAGTTTTGATAGTAGTACTATCAATGCATATTATAAATAACAAGATGTAGATTACAATCAATATCTTTAAAATTTAATGATCATCTTGATTTTGATGAAATCATTAATTTTCTCACTATTAAACATTTGAATGCCTAGTGGAAAAGGTAGGTGGATAAAATTATTAATTTTCTACTACTAGCCTTAGTGTTGAGGCCAAAGCTTGGCATTATTTTATTGCTGCCAAGTTAATGCCTATTGACAATATTAGTGAGGTAATTAGGAATTATTTTATTGCAATTCAAAAGGGCTTTACTATGGATATAGGGGGGATTATTTATAATTCTATTTATTTTGTGCTTAAGGGTAGGACTAATGTAGGGTATGATCATCCTTCTTTAATTTATTCTTTATATATTGTGGCAGGTGCACAAAGTGAGTTAGATGAGGAAGTCCTTATACAAAAGGCTCACTTGATTAAGAGATCAATTGAAGGATTTGGCTCGAAGGCTAAGGTGGGAGAAATATCATGTGCCCCTTAGTCCAGATCCAAATCATCGAAGACCTTAAACATGCAACTCCAAGAAATTGCAAGGTGATTGCTTAGAAAAAACACATTTGAGGATGCTTTCCACTATCTTCTATTGAGATGGGTAGAAGTATATTTCTTTGTGAGGTTCAACTAGATTTACCATAATATTATGTTTGAGTTTATTTAAATCTTGGTTCCACTTCCTATGAATGCAAGCCTTCATAGTTAATTATCCCTCTATCTATAGTAAGAGAGTACTCTCCATTAAGATTGGAAAACATATCTTATGATATGAATTGGTGTCTTGTGATGCAAAGTATGGCATAAATAACATTTAACTTAAAGTGTAGGTTGTGTGTGTGTGTGTGTGTGTGTGTTGATGACATGCATCAAGATCCCATGGTCTCATCATCTAGAGCTATCATGGTCCCTAGTTTACTTGTAGGGAAAATAGTTCACAGAATCCTTATCTGACCATGGGTTGCATCGCCCAAGATGACCTTATAGACTTGGGTGATATTTATCTAATTTAATAAATTTAAGTTAACCATCACTAACAAAAAGATTTTTACCTATTAAATATATTCTATAATTCATGGCTCAAAGAACAAAGCTATTAAAGAACATACAACTTATTACCATGATCAAAATATAGTGGAGCCATGTGAGGAGCCACTAGGTTAGAGGGTTCTGATTGTATTCACATTTCATGTGATGTCATTTAATGATAAAATCATGCAGGCAGAGGACACAAGTTATATCTTTACTAGCATGAAATTATTTGAGAATGAACATAAATATATTTAATTTGAAATTAACTCTTTGTGAGTAAAGATTTTCTTAGCTTATCATCCTTGATAAATAATGATAGATGGGTGGATGATTGTTTACTTTAAGTTAATCTAAATTTTATCCAATTTAAACATATCCTATTTGAAAAATTTTACAATCAACATGGCCATCATCGTGAATAGGTAGGTTTTGTTAACCTAGACATAGTCTATGGTGTTTTAATTTAGAGTGTGGAGACCACACAAATCTTAGAGGGTACTTATTGAAGAGCTGAGCGATATTCAAGTATTATGTACCATCTCAAAAGGTAGAAATATCACCTTATAGTGGACCTAATCACCTAATAAGGACTCCTAAGACTGGGTCTTAGATATATGAGAGATCTTTCCCTTGCTTTACATGGAAAAGTAAAGTAGGGTTTATTTTATGCAGGGTTCTTTAGTTCCCTATAAAAGAAGGCTTTCATAGTTATTTACACCCTAGGAAATGTGATATGTTTAATCAAAATCTCAAAAGATTTCAAGGTTAGACTATCAAAGGATTATGTATTTTTGGAAAATCAAGTGAAAAAGTTCAATTTGGAAGAATTATTTTCAAATTCTAAAGGAGGATGGAGGATAGTGTGGAGCACTCACATGATACTAAGAAGCATAGTGAGCACCCACCCATCCTATAGTGAGGCTTTATGTATTTGAAAGAGGAAGTTTATTTTTGTTTAACTTGAAATTTTATTAGAATGCTGTCTTATAATCCATCCACACAATAGTATGGAAATGCTGAGAGGTGAGGATTTATACTCAGAGGCCAAAGGAAATACCTGGATCCTAAATCTAAGATGCTTTAGCACAAGCTAGAAGCATGACCTAAATCTAAATGGAAAATGGGACATAATGGTTTACCTCCACAATAGAGGGTAAACCTATACCGACTCTTCTGGACTTACAACCGTCTGGAGTGGCCACCAGCTAACACCTCCCATGATTCAAAACCATGTTGGTCAGTTTTATGTATGTGAAAGATAGTTAGGTTATTATTTCATTAGGAAGGAGACTAGAGTCCTAAAGTCACTCGCTAAGAGACTAAATCATGAATGATATGAAGACATGATTTAGACAAATGCAAAATTTTATAAATTTTTATATCATTTGACACATTCATTTGGACAAAGGCTTGGGATAATTATGTGTAAATGCATGATAAAATATAATTATTGGCTAAATGGGAGGAGTTCTCTACTACAATGGATGCCCTCACAGGTCAAGCATTCCTATATCATACAAGAGTGGAGATCCTCTCTATTCAAGAATGAAACAAGATGATATGTATGATATTAGAACATTCAACACTCAACCAAGGGGTTTCTAAATCTTTTAATTATCTTGATTATAGCCTAAGCTTTAAAGTGAGGTTATGAGTTATTTTAAAATTGAGTTATGAGTTATTAGCGGAGGAAGAAAAATTAATTTTACCTAAGAGCATACCGCATCTAGGCTACACATGCAAACATCAAGCTTAAGAAACCTATGAAGAACATATAATTTTATTGCACAAGATAAACACACAATCAAACATTTATATATTATCGTGAAATAATAAAAGCTGGTTACCATTCACCATACACCCCAAAAAGAGAAAAATTGGGTAGTCGAGCTCTACCCTTATACAACCCAGATTATAATAAAATTTTACAATTACAATTGAATAAATGCTATGGGGGTCTTCATTCCTCATCATCTTTTCTTCTTTAGCATGATTGATTTTCTCCAAGGCTTCTGTGGCCTCCCGACTTTGCCTTATAGCCTTTGCTCATCCTAAGCCCCATATCACTAATCTTAATTCTTATTACAAAATTACATCTTTATGAAAAATAAAATCTAACTACACCTGCAAGACAAATGTTAGTTAAATCAACCATACAAACCCAAGTAGTTATATTTCATAATTTGAACTTAGCACCCTGCACATGGGTAACTAAGCCCATAATGTGGATTATGTAAAGGGGTATAAGCAACTTGCAAGCAAAAGAATTTATATTTATTTTTATTTTAGGAACCCCTTTAGTATAACCCCTTGCAGAAAACATCATTAGGCTAATAATGGCCTAACATCTAATCTACGCATAAGTAATCTTAACATCTAGTCTAAAACATTACATCACAAAACAAAAACACAACATCACAACATACACTATCGTAACTTAGAGCTAGAAGTGGTGACTTAGCATTCTAATGTGTGTGCTTAAGCTTAGTGTGGTATGTCTTGCTAGACCTTAAGATTATGATCATCTAAGTTTGGAAATTATTTAAGGTAAACATGGAAGATGATTTCATTTCAAGTTATTAAAGAATTAGTGAATTTTAATTTGTATTTTCTTTTATTTCATTTGATATTTACTTAGCATCTAGTTATTATAAATAGAAGAAATAGGTTTGACCCACTTTCATCCCTACCTTAAGTTATTTTCTAAAGGCATGTAATTATGATTTGGTTTCTTTTAGTGAATAATTTATCATATATTTTATTAATCCTATATTTAGGTTGATCTTAAAGAATCCTATTCAAAAATGAGAGGCATCTTAAGATTAATGAAATTGAATTACTATCACATGGATAATGTTATATTATTCCATTTCAGCATCAATATAATGCATATGATTTTGAATTTAACATACCTATATATGCAATGTGTTTTAGCATACTTAAATAATTTTAAATGCATATATTTTTAGTAGAAAGAAGGGATTCCATTCTTTAGCTAAGTACACATGTGTTAAAGATTTAAGCAAGCGCCATTGTTTAAACTAGGAAAGTGAGATAATATAAGACCTCCTGGGGGATACTTAAAGCCTCAGATTCTCGGGATGTCTAGATTATATACTTGTTAACTTAAATACATATGAATGTACTGCCAATAAAATAGGCATAGTCGTTTGACTTTAACGGCGTCGTCCGTATGAATTAAATTTTTTTTTCGTGATTTTAGGAAGCACGCGGAGAGGGAGAGGGAGAGAGGTTTTATTAATTTTTTTATTTAATATAATTATTTAAAATATTTAAAATATATAATTTAAAAATATTTTTATAAAATATTTAATAACTAAATATTTATATATTTAGTTATTTATTTATATATATATATATATATATAATTAAATATATAATTTAAAATACTTTGTTTAGTTATTTATATATATATATTTATTTAATTAGTAATTTATTTATTTAAAAATATTTATTTATTTAAAATATATAATTAGTTAAATAAATAAAAAAATTTAAATTATATAAATATTTAGTTATTTATATATTAATAAAATATTTAGTTATTTATATATATATTTATTTATTATATAAATCCAATATATTATATAAATATTTTATAAATTTTATAAATAAAGTAATTATATATATATTTATAAATTTATTTTGTTATTTATATATTTAAATTATATAAATATTTTTAAGTTATATAAATAATTTAAAATATTTAAAATATATAATTTAAAAATAATTTTTATAAAATATTTTAATTATATATATATTTTTCCGAATGCTTTGTGCGTGGTACTGTTTAAATGAAAAATGAAACGATTTTCTCATAGTTTATTTAATAAAATATACATTTTATAATATCAGAATGAACATTACGGCCCATAACAACTTGAATTTGTTGATAACTTTGTATTGATAAACCGAAAGCAATTGACTAAGTATAAAAACTTCGAGTGTATCAAAACATTTGTAGATTAAGCGTAAGCAGTAAAAGGATTAGAGAAGCAGAGTGGAAAACGATGGGGCTATCTATTGAACTGTTAATACCTCTAAGAAATCCATCCAAATTGTGAATAACTATTCAATTTTGGCCCCTTCTATCGCTATGAGCCAAAATATTTGGAGTCACTGCACTGGGCAGGACATGACCAGTCTAAATGGATGGCCCATACTATTTCATAAACAAGTGCATGTGGTACACACCTAATCCTAAGTGCCAATAAAAAGTTGCCAGACTCATGCAGGTTGACTTAACAAAACCCTTAACTCACATGCTTGAAAGTTCATGGTGGAGTGAGCGCAGTGGAGGCATCTCTAAAACTAGAAACAGCAGTGGGCCAAAACCAGTAAGGGAAAGGAAGGCAAAGATTGAACCCTACTACATTAGGGAATATTTCCTCTTCTCTCAAAGTCTCAACATCATGGCATTCATTCTAGAATCCACTACCTCACTTTTTTCCATGGAAAAGAAATTCCTCCATCATCACCTAATGTGGATGCCGACCCCACGTAGGGGAATAAATGCTTATTGTTGTTGTTGCTGTATCAACTGATGTGGATAGAAAGAGATGGATCATCAGGCGAGCAAATCATTTTACTTGAAAATGTTCTCTTTCTCTCTCAATCAGGCATCTAATCATCATATCATATAACTTTTTTTAGAGCATTCAGAAATCAGTAGAACTTCTGTCTTAAACAAGAGGTAAAGCTCCATACGGCAAGGGACTGATCATTAATTATAAGGGGAATATTAGTGAATTGTTAAAGCACAGAGAGTATTGAGTTTAGTATCATATCGAATAGTTGAAAAATATGCTACTTTAGAAATATAAAGTTGTTGAACGTCACAACAACAACAACAACAACAACAACAACAAGCCTTAATCCCACTAGGTGGGGTTGGCTACATGAATCCTTCGTCTCCATTGTGTCCTATTATATGTCAAATTCTCATTTAATTCAAGTATACTAAGATCATTTTTATACATCTTAACCAAGTCTTTTTAGGTCTACCTCTACCTTTCTTAACATAAGACAAATCTAATGCATCTACTCTCCTAATCGAGTCATCGGACGGCCGACGCTTTATGTGGCCAAACCATCTAAGGCGACTCTCCCTAATCTTATCTACCACTGGAGCTACTCCAACTTTTTCTCGAACATACTCATTTTGCATTTGATGCAACTTTGATTTCTCTTTGGTCTATACTCTCTAACAAGTGGTAAAAGAGCCAATGGTATGAATGAAATCAAATGATTCATGTGATTTGTAGCTCATATCAGTTTTTGATACCTTCTATCATGGTTAACCAAGGTTCAAAAGTGACCCCCATAGCACCATTATATGATTGAGTGTGCTCTTGATACAGATATTTGATAGCTTCAAAAAAAATGTTTATTAGACTCCAATCAAAATTTTTCTTTTTTTTAATTTAAAAAAAAAACGGAGCCCACTGATTGGAGTCCACTATGGACTCGCACGTAATATTTGCTCCATAAAAGCATTCCTCCTTATTTTTCTACGGTCCGAATCATCCCCCCTCCACAGAATTTGATAAACATTATAAATGAATCGAAATTTAAAATCATTAAATTTATTTATAGATGAGTATATATGCTCATTTCAAAATAAACACTTATTTATATTTGGTAAGATATAAAATTTATTATATTGTCTTATTTGTGTCTATGTCTTCTATTTTCAATAATAGATGTATCATGTATCTATGTCATATCATGTCCATCTCCATACATCATATTATTTTATCAGTCTATTTTTGACATACACCAACAAATATAGGTGGATATTATATAAAAAAGAGTATGCATTTCTACTTGATCTATACATATAAACTAAAGAAGTGCAATAGTGAAAATATTTGTTTTATAAAGTTTTCCAAAAAAAAAAAATACTTGTGATAATGACTAGATATTACTCACTTGTGATAATGTTAGAATCATATTTAAATAAGATTCAAGTAAGTTTTGGATATGCTTCAAATATTAATCAAATATGGTTAAGATATAGTTCCAACAAAGTTCGAATATGAATTAAATATGTTCAAATAAGATCTAAATTAGGTTTGAACATAGTTCAACTAAGACTCAGAATTGGTCCACATAAGAATTAAACTTGATCTTGATATGCCCTACTACAAATATGGTAGAGTGTGTTTTCCATAGCATTCACACTGCAAACTATTGAGTTAATATAATCTAGAGTGCAAATGTAATAGTTGTAAGAAATCTGAGATTAGGAGATATTGCACAATAATCATATAATGTAATATAGTGCAATCATTTATAATATAAAGAATGAAGAAAAAATCTATAAGATGTAAATAAAGAAGGATTAGAAATGTACATAAATGGATTAATGAAACAATATACATAAAACCATAACATAAATAATTAATATTTAAATAGAGAAAAGTAATGTATAATTGAAGGACTTATGGATCTACACATAAATGTTTGGTAGAATTATATATGACTAGATGTACATTTAAGAAATTTTTTCTTTAAAATCTAGTATATTTTGTATTGTATTGTATAAACTTCACAATCTACTCTATAAATATGTCATAAAACACTCATTAAAATTTATGAGCAAGAATTGCTTAAAAGTACTTGTATTTATGGCTTGAAGACCTTATTAGTGGTCATCTTTCTTTGTTATTAAAAAGATTTAGAGGAGAAAAATTCTACCTATTATCAAATAGCTTTAACATCTCAAACAATATAGGCAAGTACTTATAGATGCACTCATCATTACTTACAAGGTCGCATTGAGGTATATGAGGGGTTAAAGCTATAAAAGTGTGATCTTAAATATTATTTAATGTATTTTATTTTAGTTTACTAGAAAGTAGATGAGTTCAGTCCATGACTTCCAAATTTTTGTTCTTCTCTTATGACATGTATGAAGGCTTCTTTCAGGTACTCAAAAAATTCTTTCCTCTTTAACTTTTGTGTTTGTAGAGATTGCAGATCTATAATATTCATCAGAAAGGTAATCCAACACATCGACACCAAATCCATATGTATTTGGGTAGCATTAGATTAGCTCTCTTATTAGAAAATATAAGGAATTAATATGTTAGAAGAATAATTAAAAGTTAAAGTTAATGTAAACCATTTTTTTGAACTTATACTTTTAATAAAATAATATATTCCTTGCCTTACTATTTGACTATACTTGGAGTATGCAATTATTAGAATCATGTAGTATTTTCATCACGTACTCTTAGATTAATAACTTTAGAGTTATCAACTAATCTTGGCATCTAAGACTTAAAGAAAGCAAACTACTTCTCATCAATTAGGAAAAGATAATGAGCAAAGATTTATGGCCTTGTGCCTTTTTGAAAGGATTTATGAAATTCTCGATCAATACTTTTCATTTTTTGACTCTTTCTTCTAAACTCTACTAACTTTCTTCTAAATTCTCGATCAAAGATTTATGGCTAATATTTTTTTGACTTCTCCATTTGACTATATATACCTTTTTTTATCTCCTCTTTCTATGCCTCATCCTCAACCTCAGTTGAATGAATGATTGAGTTAGAGATAGGTATCTCCTCTATCTCTCTCTCTCTCTCTCTCTCTCTCTCTCTCTCTCTCAATGCTTCTCAATCTATGCAAAACTTTAAACAAGATTGGTCATAAAATTTAATTTCTATTTTAACCTTATTTAGATATTATCCAACCTTATTTAATAACAAAAACTCCTTTAACATTTATAGAATTTTTTTTCTTTTGATTAGATATGAGCATGTATAAGTAATTACCTAATTGCATTGATATAAATTTTATATCTTTATCTTTATTTTAATTTATAATTAATTTATAATTTTATGTGATGCCTTTTCTTTTATTTATTATTGAGTATGGTTATCGATAAATACAATATTTTAAGGAAAAATATTTTCGCTAATGTTAATATATTAATTAAACAATTTAAGATAATTTCAAATATACAAAATTTTCTTTTAAAATTAACTAAATGGATTTTGCAAAATTTTATGGAAAAATTAATCTTTGTCAATCTTCTATACAAGCTATATAGCAAAGCTTACTAATACTAGGTTAGATCTAAAATATAGCTAGTCTCTTTGTATATAATTGGAGTCTCTCACCAAAGAATCAATAACTAGTATGCACATCATGTTTCTTAGTATATAAGGTATGAATTTCATTGATATGCTTAAGGGTTTATCATACTAGGTACTAGTTATCATCTAGATAAGACTATAAATTCAATGGAATGGCTCTACTTACATATAATTAGGCTATCACATTCCCTTCTTTAATGAGCATTAATTCTTTATATTGTTAGAGATTATAAGTCCTTTAAAAAATTAATTTTATTATTTCTATGTTTGTTGGATTTTTTATCCACTCACCCATTATGTCTAATTTAGATTCTACTAGCTATATCATGATCTAATGATTAATATCACATAAAATTTCCATATGGAGAGAGAGTTGTTTCAATTTATTATGATGATTTATCTGTCTTGTGACTTGACTAGTTTAAAAGCATATACTACCTTATTAGGGCAATAAATTTTGAATCAAAATATCTTCTTCAAGTTAATTCTAGCTAATCAAAATATAAACATATCTTCAATAATTGAAAGTTTCTCAAAATGGTCTCCTCAACTATAATTAATCTTAGTGAACAAAGTCCCATTATGAGATTATAAAAAATTCCTTATATGAAGTGACTTGATCACATAATATGATTTCTTATGAATATTTTATACAAGTTTAAAAAGTAATTATTAGCACAAGCTCATTAGACCTCTTTCCTTATCTTTTCTTCATGAATTTCCTATTTGAGAAGAGAACTCTCATATTATAATCTTTTTTTTTTCCATATGCTTCTTAGATTCTCTGTATTATTGATATAACTATTTGATTACTCTTCATTGTGCTATAGCTATTGATTACATTCTATTGTACCATGGCCAATGGATTTCACTCTATTTTATCTATCTTAAAATGTCCTGTCTTATAATAATTTTGACTACATTATATTGCATCAACCATGTAGCATGTTGTGTCAAAGTTGTTGGATTACACTCTTTGTATCTTCTATAAGATAAATTCTATTTGAATCCTCTTAGAATAAGGTTAAAGATGATTCAAATAAAATTCAAATCATGTAAAAGATTTGAACTCTTTTGAACCATATTCAACTTTTTATTAAAATAATATATTTTGAACCATATTCAAGCCTAAAATATGTAGTTTGTAGTCAAAAGAGGTGAAATTTTACTCCAAAATGAATATTCATGCATTTTTTTAAAATAAATAGCTATTATATTTGATCAATTAAGAATATTGTGAATTATATAAATTAAAATTTTAAAATATCTAATAAAATAACATATATATATATATATATATATATATATATATATATATATATATATATATATATATATATATATATATATATATATGACGACACGATAACTCATCTCAAAAAAATTGACGTCGAGTTGACGAATATCTTAGAGTTGGGTTGGGTTTGAGAATTGACGCATTTAAGATTTCAAGTCCGATTTGGATTGATATGTGAACCGAAAGTGACTCGAAATTGACCCGAGGTGGCTTTTAAATTTGTGGCCTTAAACCTTCCTCCGATTTCGAGTCTTGACTCTAATTAATAACCTAACCTAATTTCGCTATTCAGCATTTTGGCTTCTCAAAGCTTGATCTTATCATCTTATCCCTCATCAGCTCACCTCGACAAAGGTAAAGCTCTAGGCTTTACACCTTTACATCAACATTTGCAAATCGTTAAGCCACAAAGCTTCGGCCCATCATTGCTTTGCATTTGCAAGTCTTTGGCTAGGTTTGCACTTCACACACCTCCATTGGTGGAAGCTTCACTTTGTGAGTTTGTGTAATGGTATATGTTTTCATTATTTAGAATATTTGATGGCATAAAAATATAGGAAGTTTTGAAATACTTGAAAGCTTAGAAAAGAATTTTGTTATTTGTGTTTGGTCATTTGGGGATGCCACTAAAGCTTCTCTATTTGATTATTTTTTTAAAAAAAACTTAAAGTAAAACACTAAAACTAATGTGTTCGGCTTTTGAGCTTTGTTTTGTTTTTGGTTGTTTGGGGTTGCCACTAAGCTACTATTTCTAACTTTAAGGAAATTTGAAACTCAAAGTGTAAGTAATGTGTTTGACCTTCACAACATTTCTTTATTTTATTTGATGTCTTACACTCCTACAATATTTCTTTTACTAGGGTTTGGCCCTTACAACAATTTGGTCGATTGGTCCTTTGTTTTTCTTCCTTTTGTGTTCCAAGGTACATGTGATTGTAATAGAAGAATTTTTGTCTATCTTGTATTGAGAAGAGCCACAAATCAAATCATTTATCATCTTTGCTTTTGATTTAAGTAGTTTAAAATTTTAGAAATATGCTTCACAAAAAATTAGGTTGGCACAATAATTTAGTTTGAAACCTTCAAATTTCAAATGTTTGATGTGTTTTCTAATAAAAGTTACATGGGCATTTAAGTATACAATTTTATATGATGTTATTCTTATGAGCTTGTTACACTAAATGCTTTAAAAAAGCATTAAAATTAATGTGTGATGGTGTCCGGTTATGTATTATTCATTAATTTGATAGCATCGATATTATTTATTTGATTGATCATTTATCAATTACTCATTGTAAACTTCTCTATTTAAATGGAAGATTCTAGTACATTTATTGATATTGCTAACACTAGAAAGAAAGAGGATTTTATTTTAAAAAAAAGTTGAGGAGAATGAAACTAGAGAAATAGATGACATGTAATAGACAAGCTAGAAAGAAGAGAAGATTGCCTTCATTTGTATGGGGACATTTTTTATATACTATCACTTAAAAATGATGGAAAATAGAGATGTAAATGAAGTGTGGTGCAAATTACATATGTGATAGTAAAGTTCAGCCTTGGTAATTTAAAATGGCATTTGCAACCTTGTAAGAAGAGGAAAACATATGATATAGGATAACTTATTCTACAAAGTAATTCTAGTACATCTATTGCTATGATGAAGCTATGTTTGACCACCAAGTGTTCTATGATTTGATTACAACTTGCATTATCATGCATAATTTACCATTTCAATCTATTGAATAGTCTGATTTCAGAGCACTTTTACTTTATCTATGTCGAGACTTATACCTTGTATGAAGAAATATAGTTAGAAATGGTTGCAAAAATATTTTAAGAGAGAAGGGACAAATCAAGACAATGTTAAGTAAAATAATCAGTCGAGTTTGGTGGACATCTGATTTGTGTATTTTTATTAACACTAATGAATTTATATGTTTGACTACACATATCATTGATCAGGCTTGGAGATTACAGAAAAAATTTTAGACTTTCGTTTTATACCACCTCCATATGTTTTAACACTAATGAATTTATATGGTCTTGTATTATTTGAAGCAATACAAATATTCTTATATGACCGGGAATTTGAAAAGAATATTTTGAGTACTACTTTAGATAATGCTTCTGTTAATAATGTAGCTATTGAATTCTTAAGGTATCATTTGAATTTAAGAGGTATCGCCTTTGTAATAAGAAATTCTTTTATATATGATGTTGTGCATATTATAAATTTGATTGCTCAAAAAGTTTTGAAGGAGATAGATGGATCAATCTCAAAGGTTTGTGAAAGTATTAAATATGTCAAAGGTTCTCAAGCTAGAAAGCAAAGATTTTAGAGTGTATGAGATAAAGCTACCCTGATGAAAAGAAGGGGTTAAGACAAGATGTTCCTACTATATGGAACTTTAGTTTTATTATGCTTGATAGTGTCATCTATTACGTGCATGCTTTTCTACATTTACAAATAGATGACTCAAATTACAAGAATTATTCCTCAAATAATGAGTGAGAAAGAATGGTAAATATATGCAACTGTAGCTCCATTTTATGAGATTACTTATGTTTTCTCTACAATACAATTCTACTACAAATTCATACTTTTATAGCATCTCTACAAAGATAAGCAACATTAAAACATGAAAGTTCAAGTGCTTAAGAATACATTACAACGTGGCAACAAACATGTTCATAAAGTTTGAAAAATATTGATATGATTTTGTGTAATACTTGTTATAGTTGTTATTCTTGATCTAAGATATAAGTTTAATTTTCCGAGTGGTTTTATAAGAAACTATATGAAGGTGACTACGTAAGTGAAGTTGCAAAGGTGAGGGAAAAATTATTCTTATTATTCAAGAATTATTCAAACTCAAATATTCAAGGTTCCTCAACATGAACATCAGTAGTAATTCAAGCAACACATCATGATAATTCAAGAATATCCAACTCAACAATTATTAAATCCCAATTTTTATCAGTATTATTTAAAATTTTTAAATCAATTCAATTTTGCATGTTTCATTATGTTAATATTTATTATATCTCATTTATTATAATTTGTAAGGACTTTGATTCTTTTGATGATGAAGATAACATGCCAAGAAAGTATGAGCTTGAGCTTTACTTAGATGAGCTTAGGATTGACAGAAATGTTGAGTTAGATATCTTACACTATTGGAGAGGTAATCAATATAGGTTTCAAATTTTAGCTAGTGATGTTTTGTGTATACCATTTTCATTATTGCTTTAGAAAGTGCAAGTAGAAATTATAGAAGAATTCTTGATTAATATTGAAGTGTACTAAAACATGTCATTATTGAGGCACTCGTGTCTACAAAGGATTGGTTATATGGTGACCAAGATTGAAACATACTTTTAATTATCCACTTTTTACATGTTTCATAAATTGATTTCTAAGTTAAAACATCCATTTTTTGTAGATTTACTTGACTCAAATTGAAAGGTTACTAAAAATATCATGAGGAGTACCATCACTCAAATTAATAGGGAAGATGGCGATAATTAAGTTAATATGGCAAATTAGTTTTTTCTCATTTTTCTATAATTATAATTTGAACTTTGATGGATGATAGTTATATTATTGAACTTTATTTTGGAAAATATTGCACTTTATCGCTTGTGGTGCTCATATGTGATAATGTGATTGTACTATTGTATTGGTGGTTCTATGCTTAAATGTTTTTATAATTTTTTATGTTAAGATTGTAAACTGATGTGGACTAACATGAAAAACTATGATGATATATGTAATTTGATTTGCATCCCTTTATGGCTTTACCTCATGATGTTGCAATTTTATTTATATAAATATGTATTATAAGGTCTACACTTTTGAAGCCAATTCTAGTCCACTATATTTTGCATCATTAACATGCATTCTCTCACTTTGATTTGACATATTAAAATGACTTTTTCTTAATATTATAGCCATATAACTCTGCTAGAGTTAATCTTTAGTGCAATTATGCTCTTTTGATTGTAGTTATATTCCTCTTTAGTCATGCCTTCTTGATTAAATAATTTCTTAAACTATTTATGTTCTTTTGATCTAGACTACTCATAATATAATCATATCCCTTTGATTATACTATACACCTTTTGTCATACTCTTTTGACTAGGTAATGCTTTAAATTGGTTATGTTTTTAGTCAAATTCATTCTTAGTCACACTTTTTGAATAAAATATCCTAGTCTAATTATGAATTTTTTATTTTTTTTCTATTTTTGATATGACCTTGCTCTTTTGAACAATATGATATTTTTTATTAACTTTATTGATCGACTGAATTCTGTGATTAATAGAGTATCATTCTCACGAAGATTGAGTGAGTTAATTACTAATTTATACTAAGTTCACTATTATCAAACTAAGTAAAGTTTTTAGAAACAAAATATTTTTAACTTTTAGAAAATATATTTTTATAGTTTTGCATGAAATAAGGTTGATGTTCTTATGATTAAAATTAGTAATTGTAAATTTGTTTTGGTGATTATCTAGACTAAATTATCTTTGAACAAACTCTCAGTACATTGGGTTCAACGCCAAGCGTTAACTTGATTTTTTACTTATGAATGACATTTCAGTTTATAGTATCAAGCATAAATATATATGCTATATTATCTATGTCTAGATCAATATAACATAACCAATCCCTTTAACTAATTTTTTGTCTAGTCCCGATAAAATTTTGAAAGTTTACATTTTCTTTATTTTCATTGACTGCAAATCCTATTTAGACATCTATTTGTTTATCCCTACTATTTTTCTAGTACTCTTCCAATGTCCCTAAGTTACAACTAGTTTTAACATTATATTTTGTCGAATGTAAGTAAATTATGCTAAAAAAATAAAACATAATTTGCAATGAACACATAAACACTTTTATATATCATTCCACAAACATAGTTTAATACAAGATATTTAAAACAAATTTAAGGTACAATTACTTTAGCTATTAGTACAAGTGAGAAAATTCATCAACCAAACTAAGAATAATCAGAGAAAGGAAAGAGATAACCCAGTAGTTTCTTCTAAATTTACTCTTTATTGCCTTCTCCCTACTTCGGTGGAGAAACAAATGACTTTAGTTACAAACTCTATCTGGATCATCTTCACCTTATCTTCCACAAGAACTGACACTTTACACTGAGTAAAACATAATATAAACTCACATAGCACTCACACAGTACACAACATGGCACTTGGGTAAATCTCCAAGTGTAGTCCCTCACTCACTCACACTTAAAAATCACACAAGCCAAAATAATTTTGCTATAGAGAATTGATCCTTATTTATAATCTAGGTGATTGCTCCCTTAGAAGTGGAATGAAAACTGCCCAAAAGTTTTTGTCAAAACCACTTACTTGTCGAGTTGCATCGCAATGTTGTGAGTATGGTGCCTATGCACTATGTACAACGTCGCGGCACTGATGGGTAGTGCTGTAATGCTGGATCCTCTATTTTTTGGCTTGATTCAATGATTTTATAGTGCTACGGTGCTCAAGTTGCAAAACTTTAATGCTGTAAGATCCATCTTGGTGTCCTCTAGCTAAAATTTATCTAAGTCCTTAATGTTGTGGCACTACTCTGTAGCGCCTAGGAGCTATCCTTAATGTCTTTGGATTCTTGATCCTTGTAAACCACGGCACTGCCTTTCGGTGTCTAAGCACTATCTTCTTTGTCTTTTGTCTAAAATTAAGCCAAATACAGTGCAACGATGTTTCTTTTAGACCTAGATGGGCCTAGTTTTACTTTTCCTTTGAATTTTTAAAATTTTCTGTTTCAACACAAACTAACTATAAATAGCATATTTTATAGAAGTTAAATAAGTAATTAGTATAAAACATACTAAAATTAACATAATTACTACTAAATATTTATTCAAAGTTTTTCTTTTTAAAACTTTTAAGACATAGCATTATCTTTAGCAAAGTAAGTGAACACAATTAATTAATTATGATTATTATAAATCATATCAAGTCAAATTTTATAATTTTAAGAGCAATAATAAAAAAATTAATATTTTTTTTTTCTTACAAGGTCAGTTATGATCCATAACATGGACATGACGACGCAAACATGACAAGATACATGAGGCATGCTTGACAAGTAGGACAAGACACACTTTTGACATGTCATAAAATAACATTAATGTATTTATTCTAATAAATTTTAACAAACAAATATGAATAAAGAATTTGCAACAAGGAATAAAACAAGCTAAAAGCTCCTGAATGCAAATAATATGTTTAATAAGACAATTCATAAATTTTATATAACAACAAAATAATATAGAAAAAAAATATTTTTAATTTGTTCACTAAAATATCAAAATACAAACATCAATATTTCAATAGAAAACAATTCAACAATGAACTATAATTTTTAATTTTCTCTTTCATTCACATGTCTATTATCATGATCATTGAATAAAATAACTTCTAAGGCTTATCAAGAGATAGATTTGTAATTTATAGAATTCTCATATCATCAAGAGATTCAAATCCATCTCCTATAACATAGAACATCTTGTTATCACCTTCAATGTAAATTTGAGACTTTCTTGATAGAAGATAGAGATTATTGTGAACATAAACCAAATCTTCAGCTCATTATGGAGTTATTTTGTTCCTCTTTATTGATTATATGAATGAATAAGTGCTCCAATTTCTCTCACAACAAGTGAAAGAAGAAACTGATTAAAAGTTTTATAGCAAAAGTTTGAAGAAGTGGTGTTAAAGCTTCATGAATTAACCATCATATCTACGGTTCCATCTTCCACCTATCACACAAAAAATTCTTGATCTCCAACTTCATTTAAATAACTAAAAAATTTAGCTAACTCCACAATTACTAGTCTTTTTTTCATAATCATTTAGGAAGAATTATAATAACCAAGACTTTTCCATATTTGAAATTTCTAAATCTTTTTTTGGTGAAATACAATGAGGATTCTCTAAAATTCATTCTTAGCTTGAGTTTCTTTATAAAAAAATAATAAAAATAAAATTAGATAATAAATATATTATGAAAAGAAAATATTTTAATATTTAAAATGTAACTTACCTAGGATTTAAAGAGTATACAATGTAAAGTGTGCCCCTTGTCCCCAAAATAATTTGAATAACAAAATCTATAAGTCCTTCTAAATTGACTTGTTTCTATGTTATATATTGCCTCTTTTACCTTAAGCAACATAGTATTCCACATCTCATAAATCGATGCAAACATGGATAATTTGTAATAGTAGGCATGTTATATAGTGGTGTTTTTATTTGTAGGGACATCATACATCTAGGAGGTACTTATATAAATGATTGAGAATGAGATGTTTTAGAAATCTAGATTATTTCTGATTAATAGCCTAATCATCTTGCACTTACATAAGACTAGGCCACATGATTTTAAATCATAGGAGTTAGTTAGCAGCCACTCTAGGTGAATATAAATTCAGAAGAGTCTGGATTGGTCCACTCTCCATAGTGGAAGTAGACCAATATATCCCATTCCCCTAAGTAGATTTAGGTCAAGCTCTTAGCTTGTACTAAAGAACTCTAGATATAGGTTCAAAGGCTTCTTATTTTTCTTTTCTATTAGTATAAGTCCTCCTCTTAGGTATTTTTATAATCTTACATTGTTGGAATCTAAGTAACATTCAATAAAATTTCAACTCAAATAGATTTCTCTCTTTCAAAATGTAAAGCCTTACTATAGAGTAGATTGAAGCACTCATTTGACATCCTAGTATCATGTTTCCTACTTATTCTCCTTTAGAATCGAGATCTCTTTCTATTTAAGCCCTCCATGATGGCTTTCCAAAATGACAAATTCTTTTATTATCAACCTTTGAAATATTTGAAGACATTAGTTAACTACTTTAATCAAGAGTGTTCTTAGAAAATTCTCATTCTTAGGATGTAATTATCTATGAAAGCTTGCTTCTATAAGAAACTAAAGAATCCAGTATAAAATATACCCTACTTTACTTATCCATGTAAAGTAGGGAAAAGATCTCTGGTATATATGTAGACCCATCTTCCTGAGGAGTCCTTATTAACGATTGAGTCCATTAGAGTGGTGTTTCTATCTTTTGAGATAATACATTATCTCTTAGATGTTGCACTTGATAATTTTAATCAACACCCCTTAAGATCAGGTGGTGTCTCTATGATTCCAAACTAAAACCACACTATTGACACTTAAGGGTAAGATTGACTCTCTTCTTTAAGATTTAAAATTCTAAGTTTTGATTGAATTGATGATTATCTAATTTACCGAATTTTATTTAATCAATGCTAAGCACTTAGACAAACCAATAACTTTAAAGTCAATATTTTTTATTAGTAATGAGTATCTTAATAGGGAAAACAAAGTTATATCCCAAGAACCTCTCTTAGAAAATTTTTAATGGTCATTTTGGAAGGTAAGACAATTATTTAATGGAAAATCAATCTTTTGGCCATCATTTAAGATATATGTTCAAAAACTTGTACCCTAATGTCCGACATGTAAACAAGTTAAATCCACTAAAGAAATTCTAGCCAATATTATTCTTTTCTTATTACTTATAGATTTTAGGAAGATTTATCATTGAATTTCATCTTAGGATTGCCACACATAGCTTGACAAATTATAGGATTTTATGGTATATCTAAGATGTCTCATTTCTTACCGCTCCAAAACTATTGATGGTTCACACAATGATAAACTATTTTAAAGAAAATTGTGCACCTACATGGTACTTCATTATGTATAATTATGATGTTATATTTGTTTCATACTTTTGAAAAACTTTATGAAAATTATATAATATTTAATTGTAATTCTTTGCACTCTCAAATGATGGCGAGTTGAAGTAGAATATTAAGGAACATACTTAAAATGTCTTGTTGAAAAAAGTTTAGAATTTGGACTTTCATTTGCCAACAACGAACTTGAATATAATAGTACCATTTGAAGAGAACTCTAAAACTTCACCTTTAAGAAGACTTGTTGATATAGATAACATTCCATCTTATGCATATTTTTTATTTAACATTCTCATTTGCTAAAGACTTTTAAAGCCTCCATGACACCATAAGATAATAAATTACTTTTATGTAATGATAAATATACTTATAGTATAATTATAATTGATCAACAAAAGAATTTAACTGAAGGTGATTATGTTTTGATGTGTATCCATCCTAAGTGATACAATCCCATTAAGTTTAAGTAATTACATGCAAGGGCTTGTGGCCCATTGAAAGTACATACAAATTTATTTTTCAATGTATATCACCTTGATTTGCTTGTTGATATGCAAATTTATCTAGTTGTTAATATTAAAGATATTCTATCATATGAGAAAGAGTTAGCAAATCTCTAATTAGTTAGTATAACTCTTTGGTAAAAAACATTATTCCCCATTAATAGAATCTCTTATTTTTAAAGGTAATTATATCATCAATGAATATGTTCCCATTAATCTAACTATTGAGTCTTGATTGTTAGTTCATTAGAAGAACAAATCACCTAATGATGACACTTGGCTAACCCGCTCTAGCATGGAGACCTTGGCCCTTCAATTGATAAAAGATTTCATAGATTTCAACATTATATATTAGAGTTAAATTGTGCTGGGAAAAGTTAATATAGCACATCAAGAAGATCAATAAAATCAATCTAAAGGTCTGATTACTAGAGCTTAGATTAAAGCACAAGAAAAATATTATAATAGGCCCTATTATAAGATCTCAAGGAAAAACCTAATAAAGAGCTCATTATCTATAATATTTTAAATATATTTTATATTATAATATTTATTATAATGTATTTATCATTTATAAGCTTGTATAATTAGCCATGATATGAAAGAAGCATTAAAAAATGAGTGGTTGGAGCCTCTCTTTAATAAATGGCCACCAACCGTACTTTTCCCTCCCTTATTCCTTCCATTTTCCCTCCAAAATTCTTTGCCCTAGAGTGCCTATAAATATGGGTTTAGATACTTGTAATTTCAGTTATTAAAAAAATATCATGAATAAACTACTTGTAATGCCCTAGATTTCATAGATTGTTTTCAATTTGCTATATCATAAGTTCTCATCTCCTAAACATTTTTTATGGTCATGTATTATATATCCCAAATTTCTAATAAAATAAACCACTCAAAATATAATTAATTTAAATATCTAATTTTAAAACCCAACCATAGGATAGTTGAAGTACTTCTTACATCTTTAACATCCTATGCTCCCTAATTTTCTTCTTTTGGTCTCTTAAAAGAACTACTTAATGTTAGGCTAATCTTATTTAAAATTTGAAACCTAGAATAAAAGAAGGTACTTGTGAGGTTCCATGTAAAATAAAGATAAATATTATGTTGCCTCTAATATTGAAGCCTAAGAGTGGCCATTTAAAGAAAATTAGAAGGATGTGATGAAAGGGGAGAGGATGAAGTCCAACATAAGTGTAGTGATGTGAGTTATGTGTTATAATTGAAGTATTTGCAATTTTCCACTACTTTCATAACAATTTTTTGCTTGAATCAATTGTAATTTTATTAAAAAAATGGTTATGCAATATGTACTGCTTAGATATTTATTTATTGTGTTGTAAATAAATCTATCATGTTATGCATGTTGTCATCACTATCTATTGCATCTATCATATTTTAATTTATTTGGACACTATTTGGTCATTATTCAATAGCCATGTTTGGTGAAATTTGTCATATTATGTCTCTTGTGATTACTCTAAATCAGTTATATAATTTTCTACATTGAATAAACCTTGTTCAAACCTGTAATTCAGCTATTTTAAAATTCTTCTAACAATATCTTATTTGAGCCTTTTCAACTATGTTTAAACCACGAAGAAATTTAAAAAAATGATTAATGTTCAATTAAGGCTTAAACAATATTCATTCATGGATCTCGCTTAAAGTCTAACTTTGATCAGATTTTGTTCGAACTTTGTCAAATCTAATTTGGTTGTGGTGACCTTTAAGAAGTGGTTGACAGCTTACATCCAAAATTATTAGTTTGTTCAAAATGTTTGAGCAGATATTTCCAAAAAAGATGAATGCATATTTCTGCAATTTAAGTGAATAAATTTTGTTAAAGTTTTGAACTTAATTTAGCTCTAATAGTCATATTTTTTATAGTAAAATTAAATGATACGAGTTGCCCGCACACATTATAATTTGTTCCTTTTTATTTATAGAACACTTTATAGATTTATTTGAGCTAAGTTCTTATTATTTTAATTTTCTAAAATTTATTATGATTTTATTTAGATGTATTTTTCTTATTCATTTTTATTATAAATTTATGATGAGAGATATTTTTCAATCAAATAGATTAGAATGACAATTTTATTAAAGTTGTTATATATATTATAATAATAATTTTTTAAAAAAATATTTTTCTTTAACATTGTTGTTGTAGGGATCTAAATTTGAATGAGAAATCTAAAGGGTTGTATTAGGTTGTCAACACTTCATAAAACTTGTCAAAAAATTTATGCCATGAATTCTTTAATGCATTAATCTATGCAAGGCATTCCTTGGAAGAGATGTGTTGTATAGCTTGAATATAGTGAAAAGAGTGCAAAGACGACCGATGTGTTGGAGTGTTAAATATACAAGGGTTCCCATATTATGGATGAATACAAATAAAGATGTTAGTCTATGAAACTAAAACTAAAATAAAACTTGGAATTTATGTACTCTTATAGACAAAATAATGGAATTAATGGATGTAATGATTCATAAAAGATAGTTGGGAAAAAGCCAAGGTCAATGAAAGTCTAAGTTTTAAACTTTAGTATTCATGTATGCACTAGAAATAGTGTATATGTGATTATAGATAAGTGTTCAGAAATAATATTATTAAAATTAATAAATTAGAGATAACATTCTAGCTTTAAAGATTATTATTGATGTTAAAATTATTAATATTATAAGTGTTTATGGTCATTAAGTAGGTTTAGATGTATGTTTTTAAAAAAAAAGGAAAAGGCTAGAAGAATTAATACAAATGATACCTCTTAAACAAATAGTATTTATTAGAAAAGATTTAAAAGCACATGTTGAGAGAGTGGTAGAAGATTTTAAAAGTATTATATATTATTTGAAGTGACTAATAAAGAAGATAGAACTATATTAGATTTTACTTTATCTTATGATTTTATAATTATTAATATTTTATTTAAAAAAGAGAGGAGCATATTATCATATATAAGAATTGAATTGGTAAAATACAAATTGATTATTTTTATGAGAAAAAAATTATATTTTAAATTGTAAAGATTATAAGATCATTCTAATTGAATGTTTAAATACTCAACATTGACTACTAGCTTTACATTTCAAGATGGAGGGTTGGAAGTTGAATAACAACATTGAAACATTATTCTAAGATTTTATGGGAATACTTAAAGAATGATAAAAATTATTTTAAGAGTAAGTTACAAGATCTTAATATTTAAGGTGTGAAAAAGCTAATATTGGTCAAAATAGCAAGTGATATTAAACAAGATGTAAAAATATACTTATAGAATCAAAAGAAAAGATCAAAACTAAAAGTTGTTTTATAAAAATCAATTTAGATGCAAAAGCATGGATGATTGGAAAAGATATAAAGTAGCAAGAAAGAATTTTAAGAAAGTAATATGTAAAGAAAAGAATTTAGTATTTAATGAGTTATACAATAGATTGAATATTAAATAAGGTATATGATGCATATATAAGTTAGCTATGCAATGAGATAGGAGAAGTAAAAGGTTTAGTTCAGTGAAGTACATTTAGGATGAAGATCATAAGTGATTTTCATAGAAGATATTCTACATAAGTGAATTAGAAATTTTGATAAACTTTTCAATGAAGGTTATGTGAAATACAAATGACTTTAGCAACTTTAATGTCCAAAATTAAAATAGAAATTTTAGTTTCTATCAATTAGTAAAACCATAATTGAAAAGGCTTTAAAATATGAAGTGTGGAAATGTTGTAGAGCTAATGATATTCTAGTATAAGTGTAAACGCTTAGGTGATTAAAGAATTTCTTGGCTTACTAAATTTTTTAATATTATTTTAAAGACTAAAATGATACTAGATGAGTAAGGAAAGAGTTTTTTGGTTTGTTCTTTTTAGAATAAATGAAATGCTGGAGAGTGCAAATTATAGAAGAATTAAGTTAATATGCTATATACTAAAATTGTGCTAGAGAATTTAGTATATGTTACAACATGATGCAAAAGTTTCTTAAAATCAATTTATATTTATGTCGGAAGGTCTATTATGGATGCTATACATTTGTTGAGAGATTTGATAAAGAACTAGAGAGAGTAAGGATGATCCACATAAGATAATTAGTTTAAAGAAAGCATTTGATAAAGTTTCAAGGAACCTGAGAGTTTTAGAAATGAAAGGAGCTCATATTACTTGTATTCAAGTCATTAAGGATATGCATCCAGTTGTTAAGTGAGTTCAAATATAAGGAGGATTGACCAAGTTTTTCTATTTGTTAAATTATATCAATGATTAGCTTTAAGCCCATATTTTTTTTGTTTAGTTATGGGTGTTCTTACTAGACATATGTAGGATGCTCTTACTAGACATTTATAGGAGGATGTACCTTGGCATGTGTTTTGTTGATGATATTCTTCTTGTTGATAATACTAGAGAGTGAGATCAAGACAACATAAGTTATGGAGGTCAACCTTAGAGTCTAAAGGCTTCTATTTGAGTAGATCTAAAATTGAATATGTGGAGTGTAATTTTACTAGTAGTAGATCTAATGGTGTGGTTGGAAGAATAAGTAATCAAGTCATTAAGAAGAGTGAATGTTTTAAATACCTCAAGTCTATTGTTCAAAGTGATGGTGAAATAGATGGGGATATTATTAGTAGCATAAAGTTTGATGGTGAAGTGTAGGAATGCATTGGGCCTATTTTGTGTTAAAAAGTATAAACACACTTTAAGGAAAAATTTTATAAGCTGATGGTGAGACCTGCAATGTTTTATGGCACAAAATGTTGGCAAGTAAAAGAGTAGCATAAAAATAAGTGATGTGTCGGAGCGATGAGGATGCTCAGGGAATGAGTGGCTTTGCACTTACAGAAAAAAAAAAAGGTGAAATGAATATATCCTTGGAAGGGTTGGAGTAACTTCAATGGTAGATAAGATTAAAGAATTAACTTAGATGATTTTGTCACATAAAATGTTAGCCATCTAATGACCTAGATAGGAGAATAGATTTATTATATTTGTCCTATGATAAGAAAGGTAGAGGTGGACCTTAAAAAGCGTGGTTAAGAAGTATAAAAAAAATGAAATTAATTTATTATGATTAAATGAAAATATGTTAATAGGACATATTAGAAAAATGATTTATGTATCCAAGCCCATGTAATGAGATAAAGGCTTGTTATAATGATATCTTTTCTCATAATTGCACAATTAATTTAATAAATAGTTTTGGCTTAACTAAATAAAAGAATCATTTAAGATCTATCTTTTCTAAAACATGACATCTTTATGGATTTTCGTAAGTGTACAATCATTAAATTTTTAAGTTTTATAAAAGATTTTTTCCAAAAGAAAAGTTTTTTAAAATATTGAAAGCAATCTCAAGGTCTTTAAATCATTTAATCCTCGCTAGGCTGTATCCTGAAAAATTCATGATTTTAGACCATTATCTCCTATTTAAGGTTTTCTCAATCTTAATTAAGATATAAAATCTCACGTAAGTTGAACATATTTTAGAAAAATTGCTAAAATTATTGAAAAATCTAGTGGTCTAATTTGAATATCAAATGCTATAAACGCGTTGCTCATCTTTCAACCATTGAATAAGCGAAAGACCCAACCATACGATTGAGGGTATTTTAGTACAAGTAAAAATCTATATAGCTCATCTGTCCATTAGAATTTGAGTTATACTAACTTTCTCTACCAACTCATTTTAATACTCTATTCTTACACAAGCTTCTTTCTTGACATTTGGAGATTCTTAGATGCATTTCTAAAAACAAATAGCAAAGATAGGTCGGCTTAACTTGAAATATATTTTATGCACAATAATATAAGGTTGAAATTTTTGAAAGAGTTTATATTAAAAGCATGCATTAATTGACTCTTAATCATTTATTCTATATTTTTTATCTATATATTTCTTTTATTATTTAATATCATTTATGTAGTTTTCTCACGATTTGCCTCCTCAACCAATGAGGCCTCATCTCTCAATAACTTGAACTTTAAAAGTTCTTTTGGGCTACAACAAGGTGCATCAATATTTTGGTCAGCTACATGACGTGTGTTTGAGCTTTAATGAACTTCCTTCTAGATATTTGATCTATGATGCACGGACACTCTTAGAATTAGTGGCCGATCGATATATATATGTCGACACTAACACTAGCTCGATTAACCTCTAATTTAATTAAAATCATAATTTTTTTTAAAAAAGATTAAACATGCTTGTCAAACACACGTACACATGTGTCTTTAAATTAAAATTAAAATAAAAAATTTATTTTTAATATAACTTATTTCTTAACTAATATATGTGTCCTGAGGATGTGCTTGGCTCTCTTCAACCCATCTCTTTATAGGATTTCTCGTCTGACCAAAGAGCATTGTCGATCGTTGCTACTACTTTCTCCTTCGCCATCGTCACAATGTTGAAGGTCACCATCATGTTGCTACTACTCTTTCCCATTTTAATTAATGCTTATTTATATTTGGTAAGATATAAAATTTATTATATTGTCTTATGTGTGTCTATGTTCTATTTTCAATAATAGATGTATCAGTGTCATATCATGTCCATCTCCATACATCATATTAGGAAAATTTTTAAAATAAAGACAATGTTAATCTTAGCGTAGGCATGAATTTTTTTTTTTAAGAAAATAGGCATAATCGTTTTTGATATGCCGACGCGTCATCTCTATGAATTAATTTTTTTTCGTGATTTTAGAAAGCACGTGGAGAGGGAGAGGGAGGGAGAGAGAGAGAGGAAGCACGCGGAGAGGGAGAGAGAGATAGAGAGGTTTTATTAATTTTTTTAATTAATATAAATATTTAAAATATTTAAGATATATAATTTAAAAATATTTTTTATAAAATATTTAATAACTAAATATTTATATATTTAGTTATAATATATATATATATATATATATATATATATATATATATATATATATATATATAATTAAATTTATAATTTAAAATACTTAGTTTAGTTATATATATATATATATATATATATATATATATATATTTTAATTTTAATTTATTTATTTATTTTTATTTTTATTTAAAATATATAATTAGTTAAAAAAAAAAAAAATTTAAATTATATAAATATTTAGTTATTTATATATTTATAAAATATTTAGTTATTTATATATATATTATTTATTATAAAAGCAAATATATTATATAAATATTTTATAAATTTTCAAATAAAGTAATATATATATATATTTATAAATTTATTTAGTTATTTATATATTTAAATTATATAAATATTTTAAGTTATAAAAATATTTTAAAATATATAATTTAAAAATAATTTTATAAAATATTTTAATTATAAATATATATTTTTTATTTATTTATTTATTTATATAAGTCTATAATAATAATAATAATAACAAAAATATAAAAATATAAAAATATAAAAAAATAAATAAATAAATAATAAATAAATAAAGAAAGGAATAAATATATATAATAAATAAATATTTTATAAATATATATCAAATAACTAAATATTTATAAAATTTAAAATTATTTATTTTATTTAACTAATTATATATTTTAAATAAATAAATATTTTAAATAAATAACTAATTAAATATATATATATATAGCTAATTATTTATTTGTATATTTTAAATATTTTTAAATTATTTATATAACTTAAAAAATATTTATATAATTTAAATATATAATAACTAAATATATAAATATATATATATATATATATATAACTAAATATATAAATATTTAGTTATTAAATATTTTATAAAAAATATTTTTAAATTATATATTTTAAATAATAATATTAATTAAAAAAATTAATAAAACCTCTCTCTCTCTCTCTCTCCTCACGCTTCCTAAAATCACTGAAATCACGGACAATAATAATGGACATCGCCGACGCCAGTCGTCCGTCAAACGACGACTATGCCTATTTTCTTAAAAAAAAAAATTTCATGCCTAAACGTCTAATTAAGATTAACATTGTGTCTATTTTAAAAATTTTGCCCATCATATTATTTGATCAGTCTATTTTTGACATAAACCAACAAATATAGGTGGATATTATATAAAAAAGAGTATATATTTCTACTTGATCTATACATATAAACTAAAGAAGTGCAATAGTGAAAATATTTGTTTTATAAAGTTTTCCAAAAAAAAAAAAAATACTTGAAATAATGACTAGATATTACTCACATTTTAGTGTGGAGTATTATTTAAAATTTGCCTCGAGCAACATTAATTTGAATAAGGTTCAAACAATATTTGAATCATATTTCAACAAAGTTTGCATTATGTTTTAATCTTGCTTGAACTTTTTTTGAATATGGTTAAAACTATATTTCAACAATTTTCAATTTATATTTAAATCATGTTAAAACTTTGTTTGAACATATGTTAGAATCATATTTAAATAAGATTCAAGCAAGTTTTGGATATGCTTCAAATATTAATCAAATATGGTTAAGATATAGTTCCAACAAAGTTCGAATATGAATTGAATATGTTCAAATAAGATCTAAATTACGTTTGAACATAGTTCAACTAAGACTTAGAATTGGTCCACATAAGAATTAAACTTGATCTTGATATGCCCTACTACAAATATGGTAGAGTGTGTTTTCCATAGCATTCACACTGCAACCTATTGAGTTAATATAATATAGAGTGCAAATGTAATAGTTGTAAGAAATCTGAGATTAGGAGATATTGCACAATAATCATAATGTAATCTAGTGCAATCATTTATAATATAAAGAATGAAGAAAAAATCTATAAGATGTAGATTAAGAAGCATTAGAAATGTACATAAATGGATTAATGAAACAATATACATAAAAACCATAACATAAATAATTAATATTTAAATAGAGAAAGTAATGTATAATTGAAGGACTTATGGATCTACACATAAATGTTTCTAGTAGAATTATATATGACCAGATGTACATTTAAGAAATTTTTTTCTTTAAAATCTAGTATATTTTGTATTGTATTGTATAAACTTCACAATCAACTCTATAAATATGTCATAAAAAACTCATTAAAATTTATGAGCAAGAATTGCTTAAAAGTACTTATATTTATGGCTTGAAGACCTTATTAGTGGTCATCTTTCTTTGTTATTAAAAAGATTTAGAGGAGAAAAAATTCTACCTATTATCAAATAGCTTTAACATCTCAAACAATATAGGAAAGTACTTATAGAATGCACTCATCATTACTTACAAGGTCTGCATTGAGGTACATGAGGGGGTTAAAGCTATAGAAAGTGTGATCTTAAATATTATTTAATGTATTTTATTTTAGTTTACTAGAAAGTAGATGAGTTCTGCATCAGTCCATGACTTCCAAAATTTTTGTTCTTCTCTTATGACATGTATGAAGGCTTCTTTCAGGTACTCAAAAAATTCTTTCCTCTTTAACTTTTGTGTTTGTAGAGATTGCAGATCTATAATATTCATCAGAAAGATAATCCAACACATCGACACCAAATCCATATGTATTTGGGTAGCATTAGATTAGCTCCCTTATTAGAAAATATAAGGAATTAATATGTTGGAGGAATAATTAATAGATGAAGTTAATGTAAACCATTTTTTTTGAACTTATACTTTTAATAAAATAATATATTCCTTGCCTTACTATTTGACTATACTGTTGGAGTATGCAATTATTAGAATCATGTAGTATTTTCATACTCTTAGATTAATAACTTTAGAGTTATCAACTAATCTTGGCATCTAAGACTTAAAGAAAGCTAACTTCTCATCAATTAGGAAAAGATAATGAGCAAAGATTTATGGGCCTTTTGAAAGGATTTATGAAATTCTCGATCAATACTTTTCATTTTTGACTCTTTCTTCTAAACTCTACTAACTTTCTTCTAAATTCTCGAAAAGATTTATGGCTAATATTCTTTTGACTTCTCCATTTGACAATATATACCTTTTTTTATCTCCTCTTTCTATGCCTCATCCTCAACCTCAGTTGAATGAATGATTGAGTTAGAGATAGGTATCTTCTCTCTCTCTCTCTCTCTCTTTCATGCTTCTCAATCTATGCAAAACTTTAAACAAGATTGGTCATAAAATTTAATTTCTATTTTAACCTTATTTAGATATTATCCAACCTTATTTAACCCTTCTTTAACTCTTGTTTAATAACAAAAAACTCCTTTAACATTTATAGAATTTTTTTTTCTTTTTGATTAGATATGAGCATGTATAAGTAATTACCTAATTGCATTGATATAAATTTTATTTGTTTATTATCATCACAACACACTATCTTATTTTATTTTATAATTGATTTATAATTTTATGTGATGCCTTTTCTTTTATTTAATATTGAGTATGGTTATCAGATAAATACAGTGGGCTATTTAAGGAAAAATATTTTCTGCTAATGTTAATATATTAATTAAATAATTTAAGATAAATTCAAATATACAAGATTTTCTTTTAAAATTAACTAAATGGATTTTGCAAAATTTTTAGGGAAAAAAATTAATCTCTATCAATCTTCTATACAAGCCATATAGCAAAGCTTACTAATACTAGGTTAGATCTAAAATATAGCTAGTCTCTTTGTATATAATTGAAGTCTCTCACCAAAGAATCAATAACTAGTATGCACATCATGTTTCTTAGTATATAAGGTATGAATTTCATTGATATGCCTAAGGGTTTATCATATAATTGGTCTGATCTTGATAAGACTATAAATTCAATGGAATAGCTCTACTTACATATAATTAGGCTATCACATTACCTTCTTTAATGAGCATTAATTCTTTATATTTTTAGAGATTATAAGTCCTTTAAAATTTTTTTTATGATCTATTACATAAAATTCATCCATTTTTTATTTGAGATTATGATATTAATTATAGATGATATAACTCATAGTTACTGATAAAGTATTTCATGGCTAGTTTAGATCGATTACATTCATAATTAAGCAATATTGAGTTTGATAACTTATGATGGCAAATACAAAAAATAAAAAAAATTAATTTTATTATTTCTATGTTTGTTGGATTTTTTTACCGTTACTCATCACCCATTATGTCTAATTTAGATTCTACTAGCTATATCATGATCTAATGATTAATATCACATAAAATTTCCATATGGAGAGAGAGAGTTTCACTTTATTATGATGATTTATCTGTGACTTGACTAGTTTCAAAGCATATACTACCTTATTAGGGCAATAAATTTTGAATCAAAATATCTTCTTCAAGTTAATTCTAGCCACTTAAATTCTCTTTAAATTTATTAACAAACAATCATGGATATGGGTTGAACACTAATTGTTGTTCCTCCTCTTTAGGATTAAATAACTCAAAACCAAAAAATTAATATTCTAAAAAAGACATTGATTAGGCTTAATGTATGGTTATTTAATGTGATTGTCCTTAAGTTTTAACAAAGCCAAAGGAATCATTTGATAATGTAACTATTTTTTTAAAGTAACACAAATTTGCATTCCATATGCTTCATACATTCATGTTTTAAATTTAAAAAAGAATATATTGCATTTAATTTCTTGATGTGGAAAGATATAAATATATGGTGTAGCTATTATCACTATTAAATTTCAAATTATTTTCTCTTCTTAATAAATAATCATATGCTAGTTGTTAATCAAATAATATAGATCCAAGCATTATATTTACAAATTTTACTATAAATGATAAAGCAAAATAAAGTTAACTTATCTTTAATGCTTAAAAGAATAATAACTTGCAACTTTTCATAATTGCATCCTTATATTTATGTATATGTATATATGTATTTGGGCTAACAAGAATATAGTTTGGACATCACTGGAACACGAGGCTTTGAGTAGCCCTAAGGAGGTCCTAGATAACCTCACTTCTTAGGTTTAACAAAGGCACATACTTGTATTGTTTCCTACATTCTTATACATGTGTATAAATGTGAAATAAAATTCTTTATGCTATAAAATTCATGCATATTTATACTTCAAGCGCGTTTAAAAAAATATATAAATATTTAAGATATATGTATATGTATTCAATCAAAATGAAGTAAAGTGAAATAGTGATGTATATTGATAATGAAGCTAAGGTAACAAATCATTACTCATTTGATTATGATTTGGCTTCATTAATCTTAACATGTCTTTTATGTTTAAATAATACTCATTAAGTCAAATCCAAACATAGGTCTAATTAAAATTCATGAATGTTTCATTGAAAGGCTTAAAAATTATGAAAACTTGTCCTTTAGAATTAACCTAAGGTAGGGATTAAAGAAAATAAATTCTCTTTCTTCTCTTTATAATATTAAATTATAATTAAGTAACAAATAAGAAAACATATAATTTATAATCTTATCTAAACTTTAAACAACTTAAAGTATAACCACCAATGATAAAGAAATTTGAACATTTAATCATTAGAAAATCCTAACTCTAAGACATACCACACTTGACCTTTGCACACACATTAGAATACTAAGTCATCGATCTTAATAGTAGGTTAGGGCGATGATTGTTGTGGTCATATATTTTATTTTATGATGTAATATTTTAAACTAAATGTTAGGATTGTTTGTACATTATTTTAAATGGTAGGGCATTATTTGTTAGGTTAATGATACTTTTTGTAGGGGATTGTGCTTAGGGGACTTCTATAATAATAGAATTATAAATGCCCCTTTCCTTGTAGGTTCTGTTTAACTCTGTAAGCATGATCCATTATGACATGCAGACTTGGTTACCCATGGGCAAGGTGCTAAGTCCAAATGTATGAAATATAACTTCTTGATTAGCATGCTTATTAAGATAATCTTTATTTTGTAGGTGTAGTTATATTTTTCTTTACAAAAATATAATTTTATAATAGGATTGGGATTAGTACTATGGGGTTTAAGATGAGCAGTGCAATGAACAGTGGGTAGAAGGCATAGACCTAGGAGGCCCTATAAAGCCTAGAGTACTCCAACTCAAGAAGTGAAGATAAAAAAAAAATAGAACTGAAGACCACCATAGCTTTATTTTCATTATAATTTATAATCCAGTCTATATAAGCTAGACCTTAACTACCCAATTTTTTTTTCTTTTTTGAGGTTCACGGTAGTACCTGGCCACACCAGCCTTTTATTATTTTATGTGATTAATGTTTGATTGTTCTATTTAAATTGATTGTGCAATAGAAATGACATACTTTTTATAGTTTCTTAAAGTGTGATTGTTCGCTATGTGGTCTCGATACAATAGGCTCTTTAGGAAAAAAATTAAATTTTCTACCCCAATTTGATAACTCTAACTAAAAATTTTTTTATGCAACTCATAACTTCATCTTAAAGCTTAGGAAGTTAAATAAGAGAATAAAAGATTTAGTAACCACTTAGTTATATGATTGTATGTTATAACAGTATTCATGCATATTATTTCACTCTTGCAAATAGGGGATCTCCACTCTTGCATGATAGGGGAAAGGTTTGACCTATCCCTTGTAGTAGAGAATACACTTTCTCTTAGATTTAGCCTATAACTATTTTTCAACATGCATATAAGCGTAAACTCTATCAAGCCTAAGTCTAAAATGATGAGTTAAAAAATGAAATAAAAATATGTAAATCTTATTGCCTCAGTTTAGGTTATAACTTGCACACCCATCATGATCTAGTCTCTTAAGGAGTGAGTTTAAGAATCTAGATTACTTCCTGATTAATAATAGCCAAATCATCTTGCACTTACATAAGATTGGGCCACATGATTTTAAATCGTAGGAGGAGGTAGTTAGCAGCAACTCTAGGTGATTGTAAATTGAACTGGATTGGTCCACTCTCCATGGTGGAAGTAGGTATCCCATTCCTCCAGTAGATTTAGGTCGAGCTCTTAGCTTGTACTAAAGAACTCTATATATAGGTTCAGAGGCTTCTTATTTTTTCTTTTCTATTAGTATAAGTCCTCACCTCTTAGATATTTTTATAATCTTGTGTTGTTGGAATCTAAATTCGAACATTCTAATAAAATTTCAACTCAAATAAATAAATTTCTCTCTTTCAAATATGTAAAGTCTTACTATAGAGATTGAAGCACTCATTAGGCTTCCTAGTATCATGTGTGCTTCCTACTTATTCTCCTTTGCTAAGAACTCTTTCTATTTAAGCCCACCCTAATGGCTTTCCAAAATGACAAATTCTTTTATTATCAACCTTTGAAATCTTTGAGCACATTAGTTAACCACTTTAATCAAGAGTGTTCTTAGAAAATTCTCATTCTTAGGATGTAATTAACTATGGAAGCTTGCTGTAAGCCTAAAGAATCCAAAGATATCCCCTACTTTACTTATTCTTGTAAAGTAGGGGAAAGATCTCTAGTATATGTAGACCCTCTGCAGGTCCTTATTAACTGAGAGTCCATTATGAGTGGTGTTTCTATATTTTGAGATAGTACATTATATTTTAGATGTTGCACTTGATAATTTTAATCAACACCCCTTAAGATCTGTGTGGTGTCTCTACGATTCCAAACTAAAACACCACATTATTGACACCTTATTAAGGGTAAGATTGACTCTATTCTTTAAAATTTAAAATTCTAAGTTTTGATTGAATTCAAGATGATTATCTAATTTATCCAGATTTTTATTTAATCAATGCTAAGCACTTAGACAAACCAATAACTTTAAAGTCAATATTTTTGTTATTAATGAGTATCTTAATAGGGAAAACAAAATTATATCTCTAGAACCTCTCTTAGAAAATTTTAATGGTCATTTTGGAAGGTAAGACAACTATTTAATGGAAAATCAATCTTTTGGCCATCATTTAAGAGATATGTTCAAAGAACTTGTGCCCTAATGTTTGACATGTAAACAAGTTAAATCCACTAAAGAAATTCTAGCCAATATTATTCTTTTCTTATTAGTTATAGATTTTAGAAAGATTTATCATTGAATTTCATCTTTGGATTGCCACACATAGCTTGACGAAATGATAGGATTTTATGGTATATCTAAGATGTCCCATTTCTTACCCTGCTCCAAAACTATTGATGGTTCACACAATGATAAACTACTTTTTAAGAAAATTGTGCACCTACATGGTATTTCAGTCATTATGTATAATTATGATGTTATATTTGTTTCATACTTTTGAAAAACTTTATGAAAATTATATAATATTAAATTGTAATTCTTATTTGCTTTGCATTCTCAAATGATGGCCAAGTTGAAGTAGAATCTTAAGGAACATACTTAAAATGTCTTGTTGAAAAAGTTTAGGAATTTGTGCTTTCATTTGCCAACAACGAACTTGAATATAATAGTACCATTTCAAGAACTTCTAAAATTTCACCTTTAAGAAGACTTGTTGATGTAGCTAACATTCCATCCTATGCATATTTTTTATTTAACATTCTCATTTGCTAAAGACTTTGAAAGCTTCAATGACACCATAAGATAATAAATTACTTTACGTAATGATAAATATACTTATAGTATACTTATAATTGATCAACAAAAGAATTTAACCAAGGTGATTATGTTTTGATGTGTATCCATCCTAAGTGATACAATCCCATTAAGTTTAAGTAATTACATGCAAGGCTTATGGCCCATTGAAAGTACATACAAATTTATTTTTCAATGTATATCACCTTGATTTGCTTGTTGATATGCAAATTTATCTAGTTGTTAATATTAAAGATATTCTATCGTATGAGAAAGAGTTAGCAAATCTCTAATTAGTTAGTATAACTCTTTGGTAAAAAACATTATTCCCATTTAATAGAATCTCTTATTTTTAAAAGTTAATTATATCATCAATGAATATGTTCCCATTAATCTAACTACTGAGTCTTGATTTTTAGTTCATTAGAAGAACAAATCACCTAATGATGACACTTGGCTAACCCGCTTCTAGCATGGAGACCTTGGCCCTTCAATTGATAAAGATTTCATAGATTTCAACTCTATAGATTAGAGTTAAATTGTGCTTGGAAAAGTTAATATAGCACATCAAGAAGATCAATAAAATCAATCTAAAGGTTTGATTACTAGAGCTTAGATTAAAGCACAAGAAAAATATTATAATAGGCCCTATTATAAGTTCCCAAGAAAAAACCTAATAAAGAGCTGATTATCTATAATATTTTAAATATATTTTATATTATAATATTTATTATATTGTATTTATCATTTATAAGCTTGTATATCTAGCCATGATATGAAGGAAGCATTAAAAAATGAGTGGTTGGAGCCTCTCTTTAATAAATGGCCACCAACCGTACCTTCCCCTCCCTTATTCCTTCCATTTTCCTCCAAAATTCTTTTGCCCTAGAGTCTTGTAATGCCTACAAATATGGGTTTAGATACTTGTAATTTCAGTTATTGAAAAAATTTAAAACTTGCTCACTTAGATCATGGCTACTACAAAAATTTAAAACAAATATACAAACTACTACAAAAGAAATACTACAATTAGCAAATAAAAAGAAATAAAAACATAAACAAAGAAAAACAAAAAAAATTCTTATTCTTTGTTTTTCTCCTCCTTTTCTCTTTTTCATTTTTTGTTGTTTGAGTTTGGCTAACAAAGGGCTAGAAATGTAGTGCTGCAAGATAATAAACATGGTTCAAACTTAGATTTTGTGGCTTTGGAACATATGAGCTTAGGATGAGTTAGAATTAGCCATATATAAAATTGCTATGTTGTTGGTCCATGTAGTGATCAAATATTCCCACCATACACCAACCACCCCCTCCTCATCTTTTAGTAAATAAAAAGAAAACAAAAAATTCTTATTCTTTCTTTTTCTCCTCCTTTTCTCTTCTTCATTTTTGTTGTTTGAGTTTGTATAGGGCTAGAAATGGTCTTGCAAGAAAATAAACATGGTTCATACTTAGATTTTAGTGGCGCTTTGGAACATATGAGTTTAGATTGAGTTATAATTACCCATATATAAAATTGCTATGTTGGTCCATGTAGTGATAAAATATTCCCCACCCCATCCCCAATCCCTCCTCATCTTTTGTCGCCACCTATTACTCTCCTTCACCCTATATTTTAGATTCAACACTTGCTCACTTAGATCATGTAGTTGTTCACTAATAGTCCCAATTCTCTCCCTAGATAAAGAAGCCCTAACAACCGCTCCTCACTAGTGTCTCCTAAATCCCAAACCAAATCAAAAGGGCTTATATATAAGAAAGGGATGTCCACATTCTACAATATGGCTACCTTAATTCATATTTGAAATATAATTTTGTATGTTTTACCTACATTTATATATAAGTACTTTGAATTGAAAAATTTACCACAACCCTACTCTTGGTCATCTCATTAACATTCTCATGAGGTATTAATTTGAAAAAAAAAAATGAAATAATTCTAAGCTTTTGTCTTGTTGGTCATGCTATTTGTGGGAAGTTTATTAATTTTTTTTATCACTTCTTTTGTTAAGTGTTAGATTCCCAAATTATAAAGAATCTAACAATCTCATCAAATTGTGGTTTCCATTAGAATATG
Source organism: Cymbidium sinense (assembly GCA_021442155.1). NCBI lineage: Eukaryota > Viridiplantae > Streptophyta > Magnoliopsida > Asparagales > Orchidaceae > Cymbidium > Cymbidium sinense. Next base: position 39,589,342 of record CM038224.1, read on the forward strand.
TGCATCAAATTTTATATTATGTAATTTATAAATCTGATTAATAATTATTACTATCATAGCTAACCCATTTTCACTTCATAATGACTCTCCCATCCCTCTGCACCTTATCATTTACAAAAATTTCCCTAGCCACATGATTTATACTAGACTAATTATCACAGGAAAAAGATTTTCAACCCTTTTGAGTGATAATGCTCTCAAAATTTTCTCCTAGGACTAAAGAAGCTTTTTCAAGAATATGATTTTATGAATAAGTGCAAAAGTGTACCATTTCTCTACATTGACACTAACTAACTTTCTGATCATAAGGCCCACCCTTCTTCCCCTTTTGAATGACTTTGATAGGCATGATTTCTAAGGGAAAAAGGTTGCAAGGAAGAGTTAAAGGATTATGCAAGGAACTCTAAATGTTTATGGAAAATGCTTAAGTAAACAATGGAATCAACTAAGCGGTCTACTTATAATGCTTTGTAATGTTGTGGTGCAGGTTACCTAGTGCCTAGGCATTGTACTTGCTTTCTTAATTTCTCAAGGGTAGTGCCATGATAATGCGAATGTAGTGCTTAGGTGCTAGTCAATAGTCAAGCATAATCTAGATTCTTGTAGAAAAGGTCTAATATTCACCAAAAATGAACCAAGAGTATAATTAGTGCACTACATTTTATGTCTAAAATTCAATTTATTAATTGAGTGCTATAGTGCTAAATGCTTTAACTATTTTAATATTTATGCTCATAATTATGCTTACTAGTTTCTCAAATTTGACCTGACCATTGACTCGCACTGTGACGCTAATCATCTCATTGCCTAGGCACTTTGATTTAGATGAAGAAACATATGGAAAAGTTTTTATTTTTTTATCAAATACACAAAAAATATTACAGCTACACTAATGAAATATAGCAATGTGGCATTGCATAGTACAATGCTTACATTGCAAATATATATTTTTAAAAATTTTAACAAAACTTTAATATAATATAAAATGCATAAACAAATAAACTACATAACACACTCAGATACACCATATGTTATCTCTCAAAAAGTGCTTGATTTTTAGTCATCAGCCTGATTGAGTCAAATCTTAATTACCCTCACTAGATATGAAACTAATTGGCTCCTTAATTTGATTCACTTTACCCCAAAATAGTGTTATATCTTTGACCGTTTACTTTAAAAGTAGTCTAAGTTTTCAAGTCTAGAATGTTTATAGCATTATTTGGATAAACTTTAACAACTTCAATTTCTCTAGTAATAATTTTAACATAGAGTTAAATAATAAAATTTGCTATCTAGGCTCAAATTACTTCTTAAGAATCTTCTTATTATGCCATTTTTAAAATTTTTTTATAAATTCTAATATTTTTATGTGCTCTTAATCTTATCTCATCAAATTCATTGAAATCAAAGAGTTTTTTCTCCCCTACATACTTCATATTAAAATTAATTATAAGCAATAACTATCTTATGTCTCCCTCCATGTTTTATAACATTTATATTACAGAAATTGGTGCCCGTGTCACTAACAATGACTCTAGGAATTCCAAATATAGTAAAAATATATTTCTTTAGGAATTTAAAAGCAACATTAGAATCATTCCTAAAAGTAGTTATTACTTCTATTTATTTGGAAACATAATCAACTATAACTAAAATATATTTAATTTTAAATGAAAGAATAAAAGATTCTATAAAGTCTATTCCTAATACATCAAAGATCTTAACCTCAAGCATATAATTCAAAGGTATTTTATGATGTTTTGAGATGCTCCCAATTTTGGCACCTATCACAATTCTTCACATATTCATAAGCATGTCTAAATTGGGCAGGCTAGTATAATGCACTTTGCAATATCTTTTCTACATCCTATTTCCTTCAAAATTCCTACATACTCAAAATCATGACATAACCTTAAAAGTTTATTTATTTCATAACATAGTACACATCTCCTTAAGATTTGGTCCAACACTTCTTATATAGAAATTGTTCATCTCAAAAATAAAATTGCACATTATGTAAAAATCTTTTTTTTTTTGTTGATATGTTAACCTAAAAGGTAAAATCTAACTTACTAAATAATTCATTATATCTACATACTAAGGAATAACTTTATGCTTAATTGTAAATAAGTGTTCTTTAGAAAATTCTTCTGTAATTTCTCTATTGGACTTAAACTCTTCTCTTACTTCTAATGAAGATAAATGTTCAATTACATAATTTTATTATACCTCTTCTATCCTTAATATCTAAATTAATTTCTTGTAATAGAAGAACCCATCTAATCAATTTAAGTTTAGTATCTTTCTTATCTTCAAGATATTTTATTACAGTATGATTAGTATATACTTGACTTTAGCACCAACAAGATAAGGTCTAAACTTTTCAAAAACAAACACTACTACTAATAGCTTGTTTTCGCTTGTAATTATTCAATTCATTTTAATTAAGAGTTTTACTAGCATAGTAAATAACATGAAAAATCTTTTCATTTCTTTTGTTCAAGGATAATCACTATCATCAAATGACTATTCCAATCATGTGTTACAATGATAGGTGCAAAAATAATTTTAGTTTTAACAAATTAAATGATTCTAAATAGTTAGGAGTAAATACAAATGGTGTATCTTTGGACATCCTAGAAAACTCCATTCTTTTTTACATTTATAGAAGGTGGCATTTTTTTCAATTATTTGAATCTTGCATTTATTAACTTCTATTTATGACTCGATATCCTATGATCAAGAACTATTTCTTCTTTAATCATAAAATGACACTTCTCTCAATTTAACACTAAGGTTTTCTCACATCTCCATTAGACCATTTCTATGTTTTCTAAGTTGTTTTCAAATGTCACTCCAAATACAAAAAAATCATCTATAAATACATTTATATAATTTCAATAAGATAAAAAAAAATATAGGCAATATACAATATTGAAATGTAGTAGGTGCATGATATAATCCAAACGTCATTCTTCTAAAAGCAAAAGTATCATAAGAACAAATGAGTGGTTTTCTCTTGATCTTTAGATGATTTAATTATTAGATTATTACTTGAATAACCATCTAAAAAGCAATCAAATTGATTACTTGCTAGTCTATCTAACAACTGATCAATGAATTGTAAGGAAAAATGAATCTTCCAAGTGGTCTTGTTCAGTTTTAATTAGTTTATACAAATTCTCCAACATATAATTATCATAGTGGGTATGATTTCAATATTTTTATTTATCTTAATTACAATCTCATCTTTTTTAAGCACATAATGAACTAGAATAATTCAAGAAATGTTTGAGATAAGATAAAAAATACCAGCATCTAACCACTTCAATATCTCCTTTTTCACTACTTTCATAATTGAGTTAAGTCTTCTTTGGTTATCCAAAAATGATTTATAATTTTCTTCCATTAAAATTTTATGCATACATACAGTTGGGTTGATTCTCCTAATATTTTCTTTAGTCCAACAAAAATCCTTTTTATATTCTCTAAGCACACAGATCAACTTGTCCTCTTGATTTTCACCCAAATCTGTGGAAATAATTTTGGGGAAATGTTGATAATTTATTCAAAGTATGCATATTTTAAGTGAGTAGGAAAAGGCATTAAGTCTAACTTTAGTGCTTCTAAGATAGATGGCTCAAGACTAAAATTGCTAATAGACACTTTTAAAGACTCAAAATTTCTTTAAATTATCTAAGGGTAGATTTAAAGAATTGAATATATTCATTCTTCCATCCTCAACTGAGGCTTATTCAAATGGATCTGCAATCATAAATATCTCCAAATCCTCTACTACACTTTCGTCACTATGTCCTATACTATAACACTCTCCATTTCAATCATTAAGAAATTTTATAGAATTAAAAATATTTTATGTGATTTCTTGATCTTGAACTCTCATAGTTAATTCCCTCTTTTGCACATCTATCATTATTTTTTCTACTTTTTAGATAGTTCTTCCTAAGATTAAAAGAATCTCTTTATCTTCTTTCATATCCAACACAATGAAATTAGTAGAGAATATAAATTTGTAATCCTTAACTAATACTTCTTTAGTCAAAGATATTTCAATTAACTAATGCACTTCATCTAATCTTAATTTCTTAAATATAGGAAATAACATTAAATTTATATTATCTTCTAAATCTCACAATGCCTTCCTAAAGATTTTATCTCTTATAGTACATAATATAGCAAAACTATTTGGGTCTTTAAGTTTTTCAGGTAAATTTCTTTAAATAATAGCACTATAATCTTCTATTAATAGTACAATTTTTTTTCTCCAAATTTTTTTTTATAAACTTTATCTTTTGTGAATTCATCATGTATTGGCATTTGTTTAAAGGCTTCTACAAATAAAGTATATATGGAAAATTTCTTAAATATATTTAGAAAATTTGAAAACTATTTATCTAAATTTTATTTTGGAAGTCATTGTGGGAATAGGGGTTGGGGTCTCTCTCTCTCTCTCTCTCTCTCTCTCTCGCTCTTAGTCTTTTTTTAATTTCTCTCAAATTAATCTTCTTTCTTTTCTTCATCTAAATCATTTAAATCTTCAATTTTATTGTCTAATTTCTTATCCTCTAATTTTACTTCTCCTTGCACTTTTCCAATTCTCAATTTTATAACATTACATTGTTCTTTACTCTTTTTCTTAGGAATTATTCCAATGTTACTAGGTAAAGTACCTTGGGATCTATTAGTTAAATTACAAGCCAATTGCCCTAATTGAATTTTTAAATTTTGAATAGAGGTAGCTTGACTTTGTAATTAGATCCCCATTTGTAACACTAATTCTCCTAATGAAGTTTTTTTTCCTAAGGTTGATTTTGAGGAGGATATCCAAATGGAAATTGTAGGTCTATAATTTTGATTATTAAAATCTTTATTATTCCAATCTCTTGTAATTTTATTTTTACTTAAAGTTTAATTATTTTTTAATAGAAAATTAGTATTTTCTAACTAAGTTGTAAGTATTTGAGAAGGGATCCTCGGGTCTATTGGCATAATTAAGCATCTCTAATTTTGGTTATCATGAATGTTTCACCAACAGGATTACT